>NQII01002404.1:148014-186024 GCA_002778355.1 Clitarchus hookeri | reverse complement strand
AAGGGTAATGTTTGAGGGAGTGGGAGGGAGGGAGGGAGGGATAGGGGTGCAGGAAACGTCGACTCCCTAGAGACGTAGCCCCCGGAACAAGGCCGCGCGCGCTCCTGCAGATTTTGTTAGCGGAGGAGACGGAGAGAGAAAGAGACAGGAGGGAGAACACATGGAAGAGAGAGAGAGAGAGAGACGGTGACAGAAACGGGGCGACAGACACGCCCGAACGTAACATGCGTGATGAAAACGTCGAGGGGAAAATAGGGTAGGGTGCGCGTCCGAGATGCGCAGTATGGCCCATCTCCGTGTCACAACACTGGGCCCCTTATTTCTGCCAATACAACTACCATAAACGACGTGCATAAGATTATAACACTATGTGTAATGACGGTGGAACATTGGAACATTTTTTTTTATTGGGGGTACGTGTTGAAACCATAGTCAAAAGAAACAACTGGCCACATTTTGAAAGACTGTTAAAAATTGGCGGCAAAAAGGAAAGCACATTGTAAGATTTCCCCTCTGTAAGCATTTTAAATGCTTATACTCAAAATTTAATTATTTAGCAATTTTTCTTTAATCATATGTTGCTACACGTCGTTAAATTTTGTCCTTATATATATTTCTATAACTGCACAATGTATTAAAGAAATAAAGGGCCGGGAAATTTTGGGAGGGTGGCGGGGAGTACGAATGCTATGTCGTACCCCACCCACAAAATTTTGGAAGCGTACAATTTACCCCTGTACCACCCTGTTTCTGCTTCCCTGATGTAAACAAATGCTTTGAGATAGCTGTATACGTCCTCTAACCAAGATTTAATGCAATTAGATTAAACTCAAAATGGCAAAAATGTTATTCATTTTAAAAAATTAAGATTCTTTTGAAAATTAAGATATAAACAACGCCATCGGGGTTGGCCATGTGTAGGGTTAGTGACTTTTCGCTTTAAAATTGAAGCACATAGTAGACTTCAATACTACATACACACCTCAGCTGCTGTTATACCTCCATTGGCTGCCGGTGCCGTGTCCGTCTTTGACCAAGCCACTCAGGACTAAGTAACTCCGACACTAAACCTTCGTGATTCGTGCGCAAACAGTTAACACAGGCCAGAACATTTTTTAGCCAACCAAAGAAGCTGGACGACCCTACAGTGCTTTGGACTGTATCATGTCTCGAAATCTTTTCGCGAAGTCACTGCCCCTAGCCATACGTCTTTGACAGTTGTATTGGTGTGTGATATGTCAATGTTGGGTGCATGCGCAGGTGGTGAATGATCGGTCTACGTCATATGTATGTAGTCTCTGGATATAAATCATAGAATAAAGATGAGGTAGGTACATTTTCGTCGTCTGCTTATGTACCTAATTTTGTCTCATTCTTCGCCAGTGCAGCTATCGAAGTCACGTGGTCAACAGCGATTAACGTGTTTGTTAACGTTTGAATTTTCAACAGACCCGCCCATTTATACGAGTAAAATACTTTGACTAAGCTAAGTATATTCTAATTACATTAACACTAGGGTTAGAGAAATTGAACGGACATCCCAAAGCACCAGTTTATATTAACAACGTTCTAACCTCAAATCCTACAGACATTGTTTTTGATAGTGATATTGGCAGAAAAGCAGTCCAGTGTTGAAACTCTGAGAGTGGCTACTGCACAGTTATAATGAGAACTCTACCACGTTTTCCTATACGATAAAAAGCGCCATGTCAGGAGGGGAAGTGAGGGGAAATAAAAACACTGACGATTAAAAAAAAAGGGAGGGACATCCGACTGCCCGAGATCAAAGTGCATCGCCTGCCGGTAATTTACGATGCCGCCGCCAGGGGTGGGATTAATCCCACGTCCACTTTGCTGCAGTTCTTTATTTTATCTCCGCTTTTTTTTATTCTAATAAAAAGGGAAATATTCGCGCAGGCGTGTCAACCTGACAAGTCCCCGGGTGTCACTTTTTCCCCACGCACCAACACCTTCTGCTCCCCTCACTTTTCTTCTCAAAAGAGTCCGCTATCGTGAATTACGTTACCGCTTCTTCCGAATTTTTTATGAACTTCCTTCACCAGAATTTCGCGGGTTACGCCCTATTTCGGTAATCTGAATTTTTTTTTTTCCCGCCGCTACAAAATATTCTCTTTGACATACAGACTGCCAATTTCTTTGTAGAGATTACAAAAATTACTGCCTTAAATTCTTTGTGAGTGCGTATTACAGCTGCCTGTTTTTCGCTACACTAACACTTCTCGTTACCCATCTGGAGGCGTCTAATTTCGAAGTAATCGTAGGGGACCGCGGTGGTTTAGTGGTGAAACTTCTCACCTCCCACCAAGGTGAACCTGGTTCGATTCCCGGCGGGGTCGCTTCCGGATTTTCGCATTTGGGAATCGTGCCGGACGATGCCACTGGTCGGAAGGTTTCCTCGGAGATCTCCAGTTTCCCCCGCCCTTGCATTCCGGCGCTGCTCCATATTCACCTAGTTTCACCCTCATCGGCTCTCAAGACCTCGATGTTAAGAGCCGCCCAAATCTCTGCACTCACTTCACTAACTCGAAGTAATCGTGCAAAACAAAAAGAAAGACACCAGTCCATATATGACAATAAGTTGTTTAATGTTAAAGGTTTTCCTACAATCTAGTTCTTGTATTGATAATAATTGTTTTACATCTTATTTACTGCTTTTCTTTTAGCTTAATCATAAATAGAACTGAATTTTGTTTTGTGAAAATAACCCAAGCCGAAAGGATATTCCATCCAAAATAAATATCGATAAATCTACGAGTGTGGGCTCGTTCACAAGCTGTGTTTCGCCTTTAAAAACTTAAACGGAAAATTATATTTCACTCGCGACTTGAAGCACGCGACACAAAAATAACAATTCCGTACGTTATTTTTTGCATAACAACTCAATGTTGTAATCCACGCGTGAATTCTTCGAAAACGACTGGCTTTGAGGAGATAAAGCAGGATTTGTTCGTCAACTCTGACACTCCGATTAATAAACATTTTTAAGAAAAATACCGTTTTCTGTAACAAAGTTTAATGCGAAAGAATTGCCGCCCCCTTTTATTATATCCAGGAAGTAATTCAGTAGCGGTGACAACTTCTACAGTGGTTCCAGATCTGCGATTATTCACACATTTCCCAGACATTCGACGACTCGTCTGTAATATTTTCTGCAATACTTGCAGAACTTACTTCAAAGATTTGTAACGTCCTCGTGAGTCATTATTCCGAAACCGTCTATGTGTTTTCTTCTTTGACGTGCCTACATGTCCATGGGCTGCTTGTTTTATCCCAGCCGCATGCATAGATATGATGGGAAATCGCGAAAATGTTTCGAGCCAACATGTCTTCCTATAACACTCCAACTAGTTTATTCTTTCGTGACTGGATGAACAACGTTTCGACTCGGCTAAGTTGTTTGCAGACCAATAACGAACGTGCTCTCTTGTAGTATCAGAATCCTTATTGGCCCAATAGAATGGCGCAGTAGCTTCACACATGCACGAGAGCCAATAAGGAAAGAAAACTTTCGGACACGTGTACAGTTCGTTGAATCCTAGCAAACAGTCAAATTTTCCCGCAATAAACCATCATCTCTACACATACTGTAAAACTGTTTTACAGATTAATATTAGCTATTCGTTGTCAAACGAGAACTTCTGACAGACCTGTATAGATTCGTCCTTAAGTTATTGTGTATTCTTTCGCCTTGCTTAAAAACTAATTTTACCTTTGGTTTAATGACTAGACCGTTCGCCGTCAATTGGGTACTTTTAAAATCAACTTTTGAAAAATGTCACTGCCCCTACCTGCATATTTGTTAACGGGCACATCGACTCGCATGCGTCCGGTAAAGTTAGTAACGACGAAGGGAAAGCAGTTACACGTCTTAAAACTGACTTTGAAGTGATAGGTACGGCCACCAATTTTTTCGCGAAAATATTTACGTGCAGGCTAGACTTCAACGTCCTATGTGCACGCTTGCAGCCTTCCTTCGTGTACAGGCCGCTTGTCTTTTTGCGAAGAGAGTCTGTTACGTGAGCAAGCCAATCAGAATTAAGTTCCTCCGATACTGACCGTCCGTGATTCACGGGCAGACAGATAAGAAACTTAACTATCCAAATGATTCAATCACGAAAGTGACTCTGAACTTAGGTGTTGTGGAACACGACTTGTCCTGAGTCATTCACCGCTACTGATAGACCGCGCAAGTGGTTTTCCGTCTGTAACGACCTCCCTGGCGGCTCGACTTCAAGCCCGACGTACCACGCATCAGACGTGGTAGGTATTTCCTGAGCCCTTGTATAGCTGTGCTGCACCCCGCCAAAGTGTCTCGAGTGGTCATTAACTCTCTTTCTCTCTCTTTCTCTCTCTCTCTCTCTCTCTCTCTCTCTCTCTCTCTCTGTGTGTTCCCTCGTCGTCTCTGGGATACGGTCCTTCAAGTGGAACTGCACCCTGGTGCAACGGTGCCTGGCGACTGGGAGGGGGTGCTAGAGCCCCATTCATTACCCACAACGTATTCCCGCCAACCCTCTGGCCATCAAAAAAAAAAAAGGAAAGAGTAACAAAACAAGCTGCCGCTTCTACTCACCGAGGTCACTAGCGGAGTTTTTTTTTTGTAATAACTTTATTTTTATTTCAGCTCCACCTTTGCACAAAAGATACGAGGGGAGGTCGTGTAATGAAAGGACCAGAACTGCCAGTGGATGATTGCCTCTTCACGTGCGCTTCATGGCGTGCGTTCCCGTCTACCTGCAGCTTACGCTGCGCGTTCCTGTAATGAAAGCATGGCGGGCGATAAGGGCGAAACTGGGACGTGAGTCTCGTCGACTCTACGCGCAAAAACACTGAACTGGTGTGCAGGCTTTCCGCCGTGGGACTTCGAGCGGTCACCCTGTGGTAGCAATGGTGGAAAATTTGTAGAAAATTTCAATGAAATACATTAAATAATTGTCCCAGATATTCACGTGGAATATATATATATATTTTTTTTTTTAAGATATGACAGTTTGGATAAACGGGTTTTAGCTAACTCGAAGGGCTTAAAAATAAAGTTCGCAATGTTTTAGTTGTGTTGGAAATAGTAACCCGGTTTACTTTGACTGTGTTTTATTTTCCTTATGAAAACCGATAAGTTACCTTTTCTTTTTAAATAGCGCTTGTTTCAGATACACTGCAACGCTGTCTTACGTTTCATAAATATAAACTTCACTGAGAGTACGCTTGATGAAACAGTCGTTACGATTAGGCCTAGCGTTGTGTAACACAGACGAAAATGCTCTCTGGACCAACTCCACAACACTTTTTTTTTTTTTTTTTTTTTTTTTAAAAAAAAANTTTTTTTTTTTTTTTTTTAGAGAAAAAAGGACCCAACTGCAAAATAAAGGCCGCACAAACGGAACTGCTGATATACAGGTTGTCCCAGAACGCGCACATGAACACCACACCACGTTAATTCTGAGCGAAAGTGGAGCCGAAAATATTTGTGGCAAAATGTCGTACGATGACATTTTTGTGCACAATGTGCGAACACAACACGGAGTTAGTCCCCGCATCTCCACGATGGTCTACACGTCATGTAAACCACACGTTGAACAAACGTTAGGATTTGACGGGATTTGAACCCGCGCCCATAATATATAGCCAGGCTAGTGGTAGTACACTGAAGAGCCAAAAAAACTGGTATAGCCGTGCGTATGCAAATAACACAGGTATGGAACCAATCAGAGTAACGCGATGCGGTCGGCAGCTAGATCGGTTACTGCTGCTACAATGGCAGGTTATCAAGATTTAAGAGAGTTTGAACGTTGCGTTATAGTCGGCGCACGAGAGATGGGACATATAGCATCTCCGAGGTAGCGATAACATTTGGATGTTCGCGTACGACCATTTCACGAGTGTACCGTGAATATCGGGAATCCGGTAAAACATCGAATCTCCGACATCGCTGCGGCCGGAAAAAGATCGTGAAAGAACGGAACAAACGACGACTGACGAGAATCATTAAACGTGACAGACGTGCAACCCTTTCACAAATTGACGCAGATTGGATTTGCGGACTGCCCTGCAGGATTCATGGTGTTAATTGCCTCCTGCATACCTTCAGACATTAGTCGAGTCCATTCCCCGTCGTCTTGCGGCACTTCTGCGTGCTCGGGAGGGGAGGGGGGTACACGATATTAGGCAGGTGTACCAGTTTTTTTGGCTCTTCAGTGTACGATACCAGTGGAGCGCAAGAGGAGACTTAACTCCGTGCTGTGTAGCAACATTGTGCAGGAAAGATGTTATCGTACGACATTTTGCCACTAACATTTTCGTCTCCATTTTCCTTCAGGATTCACGTAGCGGGGTCCTTATGCGCGCGTTCTGGGACATCCAGTATTTCGGAACGGACACTCGGAAAAAGAAACTTAACATAGAGATAAGCAAAGCGCAAACAAGCAAGCGGTGAACACACCGCACGGCCGATAAACCAGGGTGAGTTTGTATGTCCAGGCATTACAACGGCGTCTCACCTGGCAATATTTACCCGTCTGTCCCCTCGCACTAAGCCCGTGCACGATGCGTGTGCATCCGTCCTCTTGCCGAGATGGGGCCGCGGTGGCTGAGTGGTTAGACTGCTCGCCTCCCACCAAGGCGAACCGGGTTCAATCCCCGGCCGGTTGACTTCGGATTTTCGCAAGTGGGAATCGTGACGGACGACGCCGCTGGTCGGCGGGTTTTCTCGGGGATCTCCCGTTTCCCCCGCCCTTTCATTCCGGCACTGCTCCATACTCACCTCACTTCACTTCACCCTCGGCTCTCAAGATCTGTATGTTAAGAGCCGCCCAAATCTCTTCACTCACCCTCTTCACTCTTGCCGAGACAAATACAATCTGTGCGACGTCGATCTGCGTGAAGGTTGGCGTAGGATTTGACTGCGCGAAATCATTATCTCATTTTCCGTAACACAAGAACGAGGAAATTAATAAATAAGTTTAGCAAATGACGAAGTTTCCTGAGGGAAATCCTTAATCAGCGATTTCTTCGACGCTTGCATGCAAACTTTGCCTAACCGGGACGTTTAAACAGAATACACTCCAAAATAATATGCTATGTTTTTCGCGGTTAAATGTGCACATTTCGAACCCCTTTTTAAGATTTACTTTTCGCATAGTATTTATCCTTCCACTATATATCGAATTTACATTGCCGTGGGTCCAATGATTATTTCATTCGCGCGTCAGCTAAGTGAAAACGTGTAATTGTTAGGAATCTAAATGCGTTACTAATGTGCCAGTTCGTACTAAAATGTGAATAAAGCAAAAAAAACACTAACTTTATTTGTAATAAGTTTAAATGTTACGTTTATAATACTATTCAAGGCTTAGAACTATTGTACTTAATTAATTTGTTGCTAACTTAACTCTGAGTCTTCATGCCAGTGTGAAAGCAATTAATAACCAGAGATTTTTTTTTCAAAGGTTGATTTAAAAAATACTTACTTTACCGAGAAACAACATTCGATCTCAAGCCGAAAAACACAACCTGTTAATCACAAGACTACCTACTCTACCTCATCTTTAAACTACGTATTACTCTGAAACTCTATGAAGGTAGTTTAATAATAAAAGTTCATTCAACCTTGGTGATTCTAAAATACTCCTTTACTGTATAACAGAAAATGCACCTGCGTGATTATTTTTTTATTCCAAAACGCTGCTTCACGAGTACAGGAGAAAATGTAAGAAGTTTAAATTTTGCTGAAACGCTTTTAATGTACGGCAGATTAATTCTTCTGTTTCATTACTCTTTTATAATTAAAATAATTATATAAATATTTTATTATATGTATTCTATAATCTCTAACGTGTGAGGTTTTATCTTCTCAAGATACGAAACTTTATGCAATAAATACATAACTTCGTAGGACAGTGTATATTGTCTTATTGTCAGTCAGCGCACATGAAAACAGTGTTTGAATATTTTTAACTCAAAGTGTATCCTTCCGCCACACATGTGAAAAATGGCATTGCCTTTTTTGCTGCCGCCTGTTATATGTACGCCACTCAATAGACAGTAAAATTGTTGAAAACCGAATATACTGCTTTAAAAAATATCTTAACCTGATGTGTTCAAAACGAAAAGACGCTGCTTTTAAGTGCTACTAATGTAAATAATTATTTTTTAAGAGACATTAATAAACGGAAATAATCTTTTCTTACTTGTTGCCAACATTAATCACTGTAAATTACCACGTGAGTATTTCATAAAATATATATGCAGTTACGCGCTAATGTCGAATTAATATATGCTCAATTAACTGCGAACAAGCTGGATTTATTCTAGTTCCCTCTTTTTTAATTTTTCACAACTTTCCAACTTCGCGTAATTAGCAGGCACGCGAAAGAGCTCGCACTTAGTATTCCCCAGGAATGGGTTGAAACAGATGCAATTATAAGCTGTTCGCGGCTAATTACTGCAGCACTTTTGAAATCAACCTTTGGAAAAAAAAAGTGCTGACTGCAAGCGCTGATTGAAATACTCGTGGCAAAGTTGGCAGATAATTAGTAGTAGTGCCATGTATTAACGTCGTACTAACAAAGTAATGCTTACACATTTTTGGACGCTGAACCTATTTAAATTTATTTCTGTTTGTTTTATGCGCATGATATTAATATTTTATATATTAGTGACATATTCACATTGCTGACGATTTGCCAGTTACATTTTATCAACGGATGAATAAAGTGGCTGGGTCCACGGGTATGGCAATCTCTCGCAGTGAGCGAATTCCCGAAACATAGCATCCACTGGCGTGTGGTGAACTGTTGCAAAGTAAACTGGTGCTTGCTCACTGCTGTACATTCTCGGTGCACGCAGCAGGAAGCAGTAACCACTGTGGAACCTACGGAAGCGGGATGTATTTCAACCACTCACAAGCGAGCAGGCAAGGGACCCATTACACACCTCCTGTGGCGTCAGATGCCAAGCTACTTTGTAGTGGTGGGAGTGTGAACTAGCGAGCAACAGGGTACAGCACAGAGCTAACGCAAGCTTAGCTTGCAACAGTTCACCACACGCCACTGATAGCATCAATAACTGAAAGTGTACTACTTAAAATATTTTCATAGGGTTAGATTTATTGACTATATATTTTCATTGTAGTAACTTTCATATATGGCAATATTTGATACAGTCTATAAATTTTTCGGCCAACTTTTTGCGAAAATCAACTATATTAATCACAAAGAATGGTCTTGAAATTAACAAAGTAAAATTATTTGTAACTATACACTGTTCGAATTTATATACAGTATCTTAAATAAAAGCACTTCTTTTTTTAACAAGATTTTCTAACAAGAGGTTTTAATAGATACTAGTAAGAATTTTTAAAGATTAATGCTTTTTTTTAATGTTACGTGAAACAGTTATATAACTAATTTGAGGTTGTTCCCAATCAACTTTTTTTAAAAGCCCCAGCCATAATTTTATAAATTTTAGTGGACATACTTTTCGTGAATCCGTCGTCAACTTTACTAAGAACAGAGTTCGATTTATTATTATCGTATTACAAAAAATATTTCTTAATTTGTAGGCACTCAATTTATTTCATTTGCCATAGGTTTGCTTTGTGCACATAGACTAAACGCAGCGTCCGTATTATTTCACGTAACATAGACATAAATACAATGATCAGATACATGGCGATATATATTTTAGATATCGCGGAAGGACCCAATGTGAGCAAACACGTACATCTAAATCAGAGCTTTCTAAAAGGCTCAAGTGACCATGAATAGCCATGCATATATTACGTAAATATTTACTTTACGCAGACATGGAAGTCAGTAATGATATGTTGCCAGACTACATATACAAAAATTATATTGTGCATTGCTTGCAGTCGAAGCTGTGCGAGTACCAACTGTGTTGCGAGTATCTAGATCATTTTGCTCTCTATGGCTCGAATTTAAAAATACAAGGAAAAGTGCAAGGTGGCCGTGTTCGCTAATTCTCCCCGTTCACGTGGCGAGGATGCAGGTTTGGTTACTGTTCACGGTAGTCCCCATCAAGTAAAATGTCATACGCTTAATACTGTTACAGGCTGCTAACAATTAAATAGGAACTTTAAAAATCAAGCTTTGAAAAATGTCTGCCCCTATCTGCATATATTTTAATGGTCACATTGTCTGGCATACGCCCCATACAGTTGGCAACGGCGAAGAGAAAGTAGTTCTACGTAGTAACGTAGAATTAAAAGTTTTAGGTATTCATTTGTCGATACCAAAATTCTTTATTTTGCTTTCTGTTTTTTTAATGAATAAAAGTTTTATAATGAGTAAATTTGTAAAATATTGTTACAAGACGCCTGAGGGGCGTATCTGAGTTCGTGAGGGATGGAGGTCCTTATAAAAATAAAAGAACTAAATTATCTGTCTCCACTATTACTTTTTTTATATCACAGTGAGCGCAATATTTAATGTATATTTCAACTCTAATTAACGTCCTTCTTTGTGTGTCTGTTCGGTTATTTCAAATTAACTCGTACTTATCATTAACACACGTTCAGTGTATCTGTTGCCATCATTTGTAATGTCTTTCACTCACGCATCCAGTCCAATAGTCCAGCCTGCAGTCGTACCCTTCCCTGCTCTGATGTTAGACAGTCGCAAATTTTCCTCCCGCTGGTCACTTCTCTCGCCGCGCGCTTCTCTTATCGCTAATCGTCTATCGTTGAAACTCAACTTATAGCCGCTGGCCTTGACCTGGAAGGTTCGCCGCACCGCGAGTCTAGCTGAGAGAAACAAGGTCAGTAATCCAGAGCATTCTTCAGATGTCTCCTTGACACCCCGACACCCAACGTCGAGAGCGGCACGCTTTGTAAACATTCCTTTGTCTAAAGCCTCTGCATCTCCGGTTGAAACTGATAGCGCGCACGCGTGTCAATAAATCATCCGTGCCTCTCACGCTGTAACAATATTAATTTCCCTAATAATTTCAGAGTTTCACTTGACAGACGCATGAGTAAAGTGATCAGGCCGATGGAAGTGTTAGTTTTGCAAATGGTGGAAGAATACATATTGTTCATACAAATGGATCGTAAGCAGGGCTTTCAAAAGTGCTCAGTTTACCGTGAACAGTACATATAACGTGTAGCAGCTTAGACGCCTCACTTCTATATGTGCAGGGGCAGCGGTGGCGTAGTGTCCAGGGCGCTCGCCTCCCACCACGGCGATCCGGGTTCGATCCCCGGCGGGTTCACTCCCGGACCCTCGCATGTGGGAATCGTGCTGGACGATGCCGCTTGCCGGCGGGTTTTCTCGGGGTACTCCCGTTTCCCCGCCCTTGCACTCCAGCGCCGCTCCATTCTAGGGTTTCATTTCTGTCATGCCCGGGGATGACGGTCACCTACGGGTCCCAGCTGGAAATACCGTCACTCGGCGGGTGTCGCCTTGCCCTGGGTGCACTCCCCACGCGCCATTTTTTTTTTCTATACGTGCGTGGGCCACAGCTGTAAACACATTCGCTGCTGGTGAAGACAGCAAAGGGAGTAAAACCGGACGGTCATGGCGGTACCCACCTGTTCTGAGGGACTCCGCACACTCCCGTATAGAGGTTAGGCGACGCAGTCGGACACAGGAAAACCCATACGTGCCATGGAAATTAAGAGGGAGCACGGGATGATCCGCTTGGCCCATCCAGGGGTACTCCCTGGAATTTGGATCAGACGAGGTTGGACTCGTGCTGGCAGTGGTTGACTCCGCATGCTGGAGAAGGCTCGGAGAGATTCCCCCTCTTGCTAAAAGAGCCGGACGTTGAACAGGAGTGTTCCGGGGGCGTGCCCGAGATCACGTCAGGGGCGTGGGTAGTGCTCCGGCTATACCACACGCTTGGTAATCTGAGTGCTAGAATCTCAGGCCTTGTGGTAGGACATGCTCTGTGCGATCTGCAATATCAGATCGGGGCTCTGCCTGGTGCGGCCTGTGTACAGGTCGGGGCAAACGGGTTTGGTCAATTCAGAAAGCGCTGGTCATGTCTGCGATGAGAGGGCGTGATCCCTCTTCCCCGCCTACTGGGAGGCCGGGGTGCGGTATGGCCTCGCGGCTAAGAGCGCCCCGTTAACAAATAAAACGACGACTCTGTCGTGTTTAACAGTAACCTGCTGTCATGATAAGATGATTAGTTTTTATTCGACTTCGTGACACGTAATACGGTCACGAAAATTCCTTCCTGTGCTTTACCGGCTGAAGTGTCAGTTGCCCAAGACGTGGCCAAACTACTGTTGTCCAATCAAGAAAACAACACACGAATGTACGTTCCTAAAGTAGGTATAACCTGACACCGACCGTAAGAATTTGCGAATCTCACGTGTTCCTAACCACGATTTGACTTGTGAGCACATTGTCGATTTAAACGTGGTTAAAATAAGGAACTCCGGTATTTTTATCATTTCTTTGGCGTAAGACGCGAATAGACACTAAAATAAAATTAATGTTTCTGTTTCAAGAAACTTTGATAACACTTATTAGGTTTTTTCCAGTTATTTGAACACTTTTGAAACCCCCTTCTTAGGCTCTACTTTTATCCCCAATTATTATCCTTCCGCAAAATCTATAATTAACGTTTATGTGGACCCAGTCACTATATTCGTGCGCCGATTAAGTGAAATTATGAAACTGTTGTGAGCATTGATAAGAGATTAGATGTTTAATCCTCACTCTCATGTGCATAAAACGAAACATGGGGAATACAGTATTAAAAAATTTCAGTGACCCCTAATTTAGAAATCGCACATTGGATAAGGCTTTAAGATAGGAAATAATTTTACTACTTCGCTGCCAACCTAACTCGGAGCGTAGAAGTCAGTATACATTAAAATACGTGCAGGTAGGAGCAGGGACATTTGTTTTTGAAAGGAAACTTTCAAAACCGCGCCAACCACGAATCAGCCGTGCTTGTGTTCCGCGCACAGCGACTGACGTGGAATGTAATAGGTGCGGGAGTAAATAGCGCATATTAATGAGCTGCGCTGGAATTCGCCCTGGAATGTGGGAGGAAACCACCCCCTCTCCTCCTAACCATTGAGTCAGCCGGCCGGAATCGATTCGGCGACCTGCAGAATGCCAGGCGCGCCACCACACGCACTAAAGTGCGTGCCCGACATTGGTATAATATGAGCAGTTCGCACGCATGACTTCATTTGATGAACGACGAGTCCATGTTTTAGATACTGTTCATCCTTTTTTAAACTTTTCAAGAAAAGAAAACAAATTCCTAAACTTCAAACAAATTTACACAAAATATTTTTAATATTGTTCTGTTGTAAGATCACTCGGTCTAAAGCGTATAATGTATCATTTTACAATACTTCCATCAAAGTCAAGTGACAACGCTTTTGTTTTTTTGTGAGATCACAGAACAGTATAGGATAACGTTTCGAAACTTGGTTGAGGACTGCATTCCTCGCATTCCTTGGGTACACTAGTTGGGCATAACATTTCTTTGTTAATTTTTCGTCTAGAAATTAACATGACACATTCATATTCTGAGTGCATGCTCTGTTTAGCAAGACGGTAATATCGGTATGCCTATGTCTTAATCAGTTTCGTCAAACATTTATGTCTTTTTTTTTTTGCCCTTCAGTAATAAGCCAATACACGCCTGATGTGTTTTTAATAAATTTGATTCATTTTCGCACAAAATTGTAGCACACTTATTTTCGCGTAGAGTAGAGTTGATTCGATGCTAGTCTAATTTTTAGCCTTAGATAATACATAAATTAAAAATTATTTTCAGTTAGAGTCTCTTTAGATCTAATTTGCCTATGTGTTAACATTTCGTAAAGTGTGAAGAACGATCTAAACTGGCTTGGAATGCTGCAAATATGGAAAACCCTTTTACGTTATCGGCGACATTTTCCTTTCTCCTGTTCCCTTCGTGGGGTTTGGTTGATTTGCGTGCATTTTCTCATCTTCATTTCACGCAGTTCCACCAGGTTTGTTCGGTTTCACCTGTTTCTTAAAGATGACGTCATCCCCGCTGCCCACAACACGTCTCTAGCCGAGCTTTAAAGAACTATTGTGATGGCACTTACGTGGCCTTCTCATGTCATATAATCATGGTATATTGATCCTAGAGCCACACGTACCACAAATGTTACTAATAGGTTTTAACGCTCTTGAATTCCAGTCTTGGTCGAAATATTTGAGAACACTCAATTCAGTTCCTCTATAAAGAACGTAGTGCCACAACAGATAGTGTATGCTCCTTGTAAACACACGTTAATTAATTTCAGTGTTTGTGGTACAAACTATTTCACAGAAGAATGCACTTATATTTACTTTTCGTGGTTTATTCAAGTACAAAACTATCAAAAAAATTAACTTTCCAGTTTTAAATTTTTTACCTAGTCGTACAATAGGTACATGCGTGTCATTTTAATAAGTGTCATTAATTTTGGTAATGGCACTGCGCTATTCTGTTACAGAGTACGCCTATCCTGTCTGGTACAATTCACCTCATACCAAACAGGCATATGTAGCTCTCAAAGATACTTGCACATTGATTACAGGCTGTCTGAAGTCCACTGCAGTCGAGTGGCTTTATGCCCTCGCAGGAGCAGCATCGCCCTCTGGTCGAAGAGAAGTGGCAGCGAACAAGGGAAGGAAGAAAGTTGAACAGCAGTGTACCAACCTGCTGTATGGACATGAACTCCCTGTAACAGAGAGTTAGGTCCAGGAAGAGCTTCTTAAGAACATCGGAGGAACTCAAAATCCCAGCTGAAAAGGCCAGATTTCAGATGTGGAAAGCTGTAATCTGTCCTCTGGCTGGAAAAAAAGTAACTGAAAGTTTACTACCCGGCCATGACGAGGGACGGTTGGTATGGAATTCTTCGAACAGGCTGAGATCAGGAGTGGGCAGTTCCAAAATGAACTTGGCAAGGTGGGGTTATATTACACATGGCAACATCAAATGCGATTGTAGAGAATACCAGAGTGTCGGACACGTGCTCCGATATCGACTATGTCCAACTTCATGCACAGAAGATGACCTACTTCAAGCCTTGGAGAATGCGTTGGATGTGGCCAAATTTGGGTCAAAAGTTAAATAATATTTTTCAAAATTTCCTAACTGTGTTGCAATCATGTTTCTGACACGAGAATAACAATAATTAGTGCAGCGTATGCAGCCATCTCCCGGCTAGCTTTTGAAATAAAACAATCCTAATTGGAAGCAACATTTGAAAGAAAACTTAGAAAGAGTAATTAACCGAACAGAAGCTTTGTTGCCCCAACATCACACACTGTTAAAAAATTTCTGGTAAACTTCCTAGACTGCAGTGGAAGTTTTTAACCTATACAGTATATGGAAATCTTACCACACATCAAACTGCAAATGTAGGAACGTTTAGTATCGCTACTTTACAAAGTTGGGAACTTCCCTATGCATTTGACTGTTTCCTGAGCAAATATAGGAACGCTACCATGGGTGTATGGGAAATAACTTTACCATATGCGCTTTCCCACCATACATATACATTTACGTGGTAAATTTACAAATAATNATGCATTTGACTGTTTCCTGAGCAAATGTAGGAACGCTACCATCGGTGTATGGGAAATAACTTTACCATATGCGCTTTCCCACCATACATATACATTTACGTGGTAAATTTACAAATAATTTCTTATGGTGTAGTGTAAACACTTTTTAGGGAGCTAATTCAACTTCTAGTTATAAACTTGACAGATTCTTGAAGCACTCTTACACGACTGCGATGTGCAAGAACTAGACTGTAGCTGTTTTACAGGTTTTTTGCTGTTGTGTTTGGCAATATGGCTCCTGCTGCTTCCTTAACCTCAAGACAAATTTGATTTTAATTAAAAAAAATAATAAGTCCAGGTTATTGCGGAGAGAAGCGCTGTTTATTTCTAGTTAATTTCAGTGCCTTCCTATCACGATCCAGGCTCNTCCTGAACCTCAAGACAAATTTAATTTTAATTTAAAAAATAACAAGTCCAGGTTATTGCGGAGAGAAGCGCTGTTTATTTCTAGTTAATTTCAGTGCCTTCCTATCACGATCCAGGCTCACTTGGAGCTCGTTAACGTAATTGATTTGTCTACCTCCTCATCCGTTATTAAGACCTGCGCATTTATATTTAGTTATCTATGGTCATCATCTATTTTGAACACTGCTTCAATGTGTTCTGAGTCGGAAAGTCTTTTCAACTCAGAGGAGGTTTTCTAAGTGCTTGGCATTACGATTTTTTTTTCAGCTGGGAAAATTAATGAGTTTCTCTTCGATAAAAAAATTAATCCGTTTTGCAAAAGTGCCGAAGAAACTCGTTGCAGTTGTAAAAAAAAATAAGCGCGTGATTCTACGAGAACAAATTGAGTACCAGAGAAAGCCCAAGGAATTTCTAATATGTAAATAAATATTTTTTACTTTACCAAGATATTTTTGAAAACCAGTTGCAAAAATGCAAAAAATTATTTCTTGTAGAAGTGCAAAAAATGTTTTTTGTAAAAATTGCAATATATGTAATCATAATATCATAAATTGAGGTTTGTATTAATATATATATTTTTTTTTTTTTTATTATCCTCTTGAAAATAACTTAAATTAAAATAATTAGATACAAATATGACAATAAAGGGGGACTCACAAACATCCATTGCATCCGTCAGTCGCCCGTCCATCCAGTGGCCACGTGATCTTCAACCAATCGCAGGGCAACTTTTTTCTATCTGTCAACCCGTCAAATATTTCTCAAACTTGAACTTTCGACGGACGTACGGATGGGCCACCGCCTTCTGACGACATTCCGTAGACGCGAATACGCACTTTCAAATAAAATGCAAGGCGGTGTATATGTTGTTATTGATCTTTGATGGTAAGGTCCGGAATTTTAAATGTAAAAATATTCAATCACGTTAAAATATAATTTCACCAAAATACTTCTCTCTTGAAAATGAATTCCAACCAAAATATATCTCCAACTAAACTATTGAAATTTTGCAGTATCAACGGATGGATGGAAACAGACGGACTTATGACTTACGAATACGACGGGTGGTTGTGAGTCCAGCTTAACTTCCGAATTGTACTAAAAAAAACTTAACGGACACCGATATTCGAACCCGCATTTTTCACGTTACAACGCAAACACTTTGCTACCCGTTCTCTTTGTCTTACAGCATTTAGTGTTGCTTTGTTAATATGATTATAGCGTATTAATTCGGGCAATAATATTATCATCTCACCTCTTTGTAAGGATTGAAGTTAGCGATTTTAAGAATTGCTGTTCTTCAGAAGCACATTAAATCTGCAGGCGGATCGGACAGTTACACAGTTAGAGTTTTATAACTGTAGAGAATTTTATTCTGTGGATTTCTGCGTCGCGATGACAGTACAAGCATTGTAAATCAACAAATCATCATTAGAATCTGTTCGATTGGTTTAAAAAATAATTATACAGGTAAATATACAAAGTAACGCGATTGAATATGCTTATTTTTTCTATGGTAAACTAACATAATAAAAGACAATGCAGTTCCCTACACTAGAAGGTACGTTTAATGGTTATTATTGAACATCGCGTCATTCGTAAACCAAATCACTTGCTTTAAGTGAAATGATTGTCACGGAATGTGGTATGTAACTTTGACTTCGTGACCTGAAGTGTTTCCTAGTCGTTATATGCTGTTCATATATAAAGCAAGCTATTTTAATACCAACGTTTGGAAAAAAAATATCTGGCCCTCAAATGCGTAGATGCATGTATGCAGGCTTCTAATTAAGTTGGCAGTAAAGAAATAAAAACAGTTCCAAATCTTGACGTTGTACTGCGGATGTAATGTTTAAATTTATGGCAACTCGGGTTTGTGTTTTTTTCTGATTTAACCCCATAAGAGTACAGAATGACATATTAGTAAAACGTTTACGATTCGTAACAATTTCACGTTTTCACTTTAACGCAAGGAGAAAGTTATCACGTAAGTGATGAAGATAGAAGTCGGTTTTAAATAGGGCTTACAGAAGTGCCTAATTGACCGTAAACAGTCTATAGAAATATTTTTCTAGCTGCACTACATTGCAGCTCGTCACAAAGCAGACATTCTATAAATGACGTTTATGCATTTTCATAAATTTTTGTAGAGTTATAAATAATTTCTCAGTGCAAACGTACAAACATGTTTTGCAATGTACGTAAAATCGGCGGCAAATACGATCTTCGTGCGGAGATCTTGCAGAGAAGCTAACCCGCTCCCCCAGGAAAGGAAATGCCTCAGTTGCCGTTTCGGGTGTGTCCCGTCTCCGTTATATGTACGACGTCCAGAGAAGAAATTCGTCAGGATATTGGAAGCAGTAGTCATAGAAGAAGACAGTGAGGTCGAGAGGTCATGCAGTGCCGATAATGTAATATTCTTCTGCAAGCTGTATAATTAGGGGCAGTGATATTTCGCGAAAANGAGAGGTCATGCAGTGCCGATAATGTAATATTCTTCTGCAAGCTGTATAATTAGGGGCAGTGATATTTCGCGAAAATATTTCCAGACAAGATACAGTCCAAAGCACTGTAGGCACGTCCAGTTTCTTTGATTGACTAAAAAAATGTTCTGGTCCGTGTTAAACGTTTGCGCACGAATCACGAAGGTTCAGTGTCGGAGCTACTTAGTCCTGAGCGGCTTGGTCAAAGACGGACACGGCACCAGCAGCCAACGGAGGTATAATAACAGCTGAGGTGTGTATATAGTATTGAAGTCTACTGTGTGCTCCGATTTTTACGCGAAAAGTCAATGGCCCTATGTATAATAAATGTTAAAAGAGCACATTTCAAATCAACATTTTAATAATGTCACTGCCCCTATCTGCATATATTGTGACGGGCACATTGATTGGCTTACACNGAGAGGTCATGCAGTGCCGATAATGTAATATTCTTCTGCAAGCTGTATAATTAGGGGCAGTGATATTTCGCGAAAAGATTTCCAGACAAGATACAGTCCAAAGCACTGTAGGCACGTCCAGCTTCTTTGATTGACTAAAAAAATGTTCTGGTCCGTGTTAAACGTTTGCGCACGAATCACGAAGGTTCAGCGTCGGAGCNGTTTGCGCACGAATCACGAAGGTTCAGCGTCGGAGCTACTTAGTCCTGAGCGGCTTGGTCAAAGACGGACACGGCACCAGCAGCCAACGGAGGTATAACAACAGCTGAGGTGTGTATATAGTATTGAAGTCTACTGTGTGCTCCGATTTTTACGTGAAAAGTCAATGGCCCTATGTATAATAAATGTTAAAAGAGCACTTTTCAAATCAACATTTTAATAATGTCACTGCCCCTATCTGCATATATTGTGACGGGCACATTGATTGGCTTACACNTTTTCAAATCAACATTTTAATAATGTCACTGCCCCTATCTGCATATATTGTGACGGGCACATTGATTGGCTTACACCCAGTGAAGTTGGCAACGACTGAGGGAAAGTACCTTTATAGGTTAACGTCGAATTAAAAGTGTTGGGTAAATATTTGATGATACTGGAATTATTGTTTTGCTTTATTTTTCCTATTTCATAAAATGTAAGAATGGGCAGATTTGTAAAAAAAAAAAGTACATTTATAATAATTTTATTAGAGTTTCGCGTGACCGACGCATGAATAAAGTGATCAGTCCAATAGCAATGTTATTGTTACATGTGGCGGAAGATTATATAATGGGCATACATGCTAGCAGGGTTTACAAAAATTGCTTGGTTTTTTCGTGAACAGCCTGAAATGGAAATAATAGTAGCGTAATACTTATTCATTTTACACAACGAAGTTAATGATATTTTATAAAGTGAGCGGAGGGTTGAGTAGGTGCGTATGAAATATATTGCTCCAATTTTTTTTTATGTAGTGAGGTTCAGAAGCAACTTTGAGGGGGGAGGGGGGACCACTCCTATTACAATCGGCAAAAATTCATTTTTCCCTTCTTATTATTTTTTTCCCTTCAAATGTTGTGTTATAACGAAATGCAGTTTTACAGCCGACGATACTAAAGCTAAGCAGTTTGCCTACCGCGCAGGCACAGAACAAAATTACCTGATCTAGTGCACTGTTATTGAGTATGAATTTATGCCTTGCACATAGTTTCAATCACTCATTCACCCATTGAAACTGCAAAATATTGTCATAAATAATGATGATAATATTTAAATAGTAAAAATAACAAATATTGTAGTACATTACAGACGTTTATTATAATAACTAGTCTTACAACAGTTATCCGTACGGTTAGTGTGTTCATTTAACAGAATGTGTTGCCACAATGGACGTCAGCGCACGCTGGCAATGCCGCAACAATGATAGTCGTGTTATTCCCAATATGCAGTGCATTGCGGTGTGGCGAATGGTAAATGCTGTCATTTAGCAACTGTCCCTCGGCGCATGTGCGGCTGAAATGGCGCTCAGGGCCTAAGTGACGACTCAACAACCGTGTACTGGATTAGTTAACTTTGTACTGCACCTGCCCGGTAGACGAACCGCTTAGCTTATGTAGCGCAGGTTGCATAGCTACAAGGCGTTATAACATTAAAAAAAAAAGGAATTTCAAAGAGAACCGGTGGCGACATTTATCTGTCGAAATTTATTGATTATAATTCAAGGCTACAAATTTTCGGACATTGCAATGACGTGATGTCCAATTTTATTAAAATTAGAGGGGTGATATTACCAAATAAAAATATATACATTTAACAGCTTTATTCACATCACCGTTATACCAAAATTTGCTGCGTAATATGGGGTAGTTTCTTATTTATGTTCATAAAAGCATTCCTGAACCTCTTGAATTAAGGGTGTGCACCTCCCTCAATAATCACTTTCGGTTATAAGTCTCATTGTGTTCTCCGTCCCATTTTGCATAAAGAATCGCCTCACGAAGTTAGTATAATTTGTTCTGAAATAACGTGAAGCGTTATAATTTATTCAAAAAATAACTGTTTATGTGCCTATGCGTTATCTAAGACTACCAATGAATCAAGAAATATGGTTTCCTGTGTTAAACATGTCCATTTTTTTTTTTTTCGTTAAAAAATGTATATTCTTCAAACAAGACATATGCCAGTATTAAAATATTTATCTGGACGTAAATATGTAAGTAAATTCAGTAGCATGAAGAATGAACCTTGCATTATCGAGCAATGAAGATAATTGCATCGTTATCAACAGACTCTTCTGTATACAACGTTTTGTAAACAGGTACTGTTGTCCATTAACAAGACGAAATGGTCATTTTCGTGACAATCGTGACATTGATATCGCTTCTCGGCGTTCTAAATGAACGCCGATTATACTAAAACGCATGTGTAACGGACCTAATGTAGTTAACCCCATTTCCGAACTGGAAAACACGAGACGAACGTGCATCGTCTATTTGCAATTTTGCTCGTTCAGATCTAGGGTCGTATCACTACATTTGCTACGTATACTAATGACTGATAACTGCAATCAAAGTACGAACAGAAAGCTTGAAATTTGCAATCACGAATGAAATACCTTCTGCTTAATTACGACCATCACGATTCGATGCACAAGTCAAATGTTCGTCTCACATCCTGACAGTTCTCGCATAAAGAATGTGCCATATTACGAGACTTACTTTTCACGAATGTGGTAGCGTGAAGGATAGACTTTCACAAATATATTGCCCACGGGCTTACCACATAGTGTGTATTTATATATCTTATTATAAAGCAAAGCACGAAATTGTCATTTTTGAAGTTTTAATGGAAGTGTTAGATTGGAGTCCGGGACACTGAAAAAAGTTACATTTTACTTTTAAAGTGCATTGTTATAATAACTTACTATATTTCCTCGTATATATTAAATTGGGATACTGACTGTATTTAATGTACTCTTGTATACATCACCTGTACTGAATAACTGCCAAATAATGGCGAGTTACCGGTATTTAACGGGTAGNTTAATGTACTCTTGTATACATCACCTGTACTGAATAACTGCCAAATAATGGCGAGTTACCGGTATTTAACGGGTAGGCCTGCAGCGCGAAAAAACATGCGTAACATTAAAAAAAAACAAACAAACAATAGCTAACAGGACTTAACGGAGAAGAGAAAGTATCAGGTTGTCTGCGGGTAACCGAGTACCTTTCAATCCCTGCTTTAGATCTCCTCTTTACAATTTAGTATCATTCCAGATTATGTAAACTTAGCATTGTTAAGGACCTATTTACTTTATGCATGCGCCGATCGAGGTTAATTTCGAGGTTAGGTTGTTAACGACGTATTCTTATTGAAATGTTCATGAAACAGAAACAAAATAAAATTAATTAAGTGTCTACAAATTTATACATCACACCTCAAATGAGACGTTAAGTTATGAAACTACTTTTTCTACGCCTTTGGTGGGAGTATGTCTGTCAGTTTATATGTTACAATATATTATGTAATTAAGTGCAGGGATTTTTTTTTTTTTTCAAAAGTTTATTTCGAAAGTTTTTCAACCGTAAAACTACTCCAATACGTCAAGCATTGATATCAACCATTATATCAGCCATTTTCACTACGATTTACACAGTTTATGGACCTTTGAAGTGACAGTTATTTTTCGCGAGCTTTCTTTTATTCTCGCAACTCCGGAAGTCTACAGAGTCCTTGCACCATCGACTATACCGGCGTGAACTGTGAGGATTGATTTGATAAGAGTCTTTGCTAAACTTTCATTTTGATCTATAAATTTTTTAAGACTGGTTGTGATACGTTTCAACTTCCATGTTGCTTGTCGCCACGGTAAAATGGCCAGTTGGTAAGGCGTGGTGCTTTTACTAGCTTGACGACTGCGCGTTTTACTGAAGCAAGTCGTGCATTGTCTAGTGTGTTTTTTACGTTGTGGTGTATTCCTGGAGAGGTGAAGCGGAGAGATTTGTGTGGCTCTTAACGTCGAGGTCTTGACAGCCGATGTGGGTGAAGTGAGGCGAGTATGGAGCAGCGCCGGAATGCCAGGGCGGGGGAAAACTGGAGATCGCCGAGAAAAGCTGCCGACTAGCTCCATGGTCCTCCACGATTCCCTCATGCGAAAATACGGGCGTGACCCCGCCGGAAATCGAACCAGTTTCGCCTAGGTGGGAGGCGAGTAGTCTGACCACTACACCACCGCGGCCCCTGTGATATTCTTTTTTTTTTTATCCCGCATGTGCTTATTTAACTCTTCTCCATAGTCTGCCTTTCTTTTTTCTTCAAACAAAAATGTCCTTAGTATTTTGCCTGGATATTTGACTGTTTTGTATCTGTCGACATCTAGGACTGTAACGTAAATCTGGGCCACATGCATATTTTAATTATTTACTTATTTTGCAATCTGATTTCACGTATTTTATTTTTCTTTGCCACATTAATTATGTTAATTAGTATGTAAATTCACTGCTCGTATCATTTTCTGATTTTATTTTGCTGTACACCACATGTATATATATTTCCAGTCTGTTGTTTTTTTTTTCTTAATGTGTTTAGAAGGCCCTAAATTTCTGAGCAGTTGTTGATCCGTTGTTATGCTAACTTAGTGACGTCATGAGTAATTCTTGCCTCTAGCACTCCCGTGATTGGTCAGTTTTCGACGGCGTTATTTAATCAAGTTTTCGGCCATCTTAGTTATCGACGGCAGGATGCTGACCCGCGTGGATTCAGCCCCGCGGGGATTTTAATTTAGTTTTAACGTGAGGACACGAGTTCGCACCTGTAAACAGGCCGTCTCGAAGGAGACTGAGACGCGAGAGCAAGTATAGGAAGAAGCAGGCCTGTATCGGTCACCGCCCGAGTGATTTTACAGGGATAATTACGTCGAACTACCGCGGTGTGCTTAAATCTGCTGGTACTGTATTAGTCTAATTAGGGAATAGCGTGAGGAAATATCCTGACGTCCAGATTACGGATTATTTACTTTTTAGAAGCAGAGACGATTTTTATTTTAACTTGAACTTACATTAACTACGAACGCCCTGGCATTATATTTTTGCGTAATAACCTGAGCTAGTCTGGATGAGAGAGAAAAATTTATTTTAAATTTAAAATTTTTAATTGTCAGACCCAAAGAAAAGTAAATATATCAGTCACAAGAGGGGCTAGTGTTGCTGAGGCCACAAATGAATCTTGTCTAAAAACTNTTAATGTACTCTTGTATACATCACCTGTACTGAATAACTGCCAAATAATGGCGAGTTACCGGTATTTAACGGGTAGACCTGCAGCGCGAAAAAACATGCGTAACATTAAAAAAAAACAAACAAACAATAGCTAACAGGACTTAACGGAGAAGAGAAAGTATCAGGTTGTCTGCGGGTAACTGAGTGCCTTTCAATCCCTGATTTAGATCTCCTCTTAACAATTTAGTATCATTCCAGATTATGTAAACTTAGCATTGTTAAGGACCCATTTTCTTTATTCATGCGCCGATCGAGGTTAATTTCGAGGTTGTTAACGACGTATTCTTATTGAAATGTTCATGAAACAGAAACAAAATAAAATTAATTAAGTGTCTACAAATTTATACATCACACCTCAAATGAGACGTTAAGTTATGGAACTACTTTTTCTGCGCCTTTGGTGGGAGTATGTCTGCCAGTTTATATGTTACAATATATTATGTAATTAAGTGCAGGGATTTTTTTTTTTTTTCAAAAGTTTATTTCGAAAGTTTTTCAACCGTAAAACTACTCCAATATGTCAAGCATTGATATCAACCATTATATCAGCCATTTTCACTACGATTTACACAGTTTATGGACCTTTGAAGTGACNCGTCAAGCATTGATATCAACCATTATATCAGCCATTTTCACTACGATTTACACAGTTTATGGACCTTTGAAGTGACAGTTATTTTTCGCGAGCTTTCTTTTATTCTCGCAACTCCGGAAGTCTACAGAGTCCTTGCACCATCGACTATACCGGCGTGAACTGTGAGGATTGATTTGATAAGAGTCTTTGCTAAACTTTCATTTTGATCTATAAATTTTTTAAGACTGGTTGTGATACGTTTCAATTTCCATGTTGCTTGTCGCCACGGTAAAATGGCCAGTTGGTAAGGCGTGGTGCTTTTACTAGCTTGACGACTGCGCGTTTTACTGAAGCAAGTCGTGCATTGTCTAGTGTGTTTTTTACGTTGTGGTGTATTCCTGGAGAGGTGAAGCGGAGAGATTTGTGTGGCTCTTAACGTCGAGGTCTTGACAGCCGATGTGGGTGAAGTGAGGCGAGTATGGAGCAGCGCCGGAATGCCAGGGCGGGGGAAAACTGGAGATCGCCGAGAAAAGCTGCCGACTAGCTCCACGATTCCCTCATGCGAAAATACGGGCGTGACCCCGCCGGAAATCGAACCAGTTTCGCCTAGGTGGGAGGAGAGTAATCTGACCACTACACCACCGCGGCCCCTGTGATATTCTTTTTTTTTATCCCGCATGTGCTTATTTAACTCTTCTCCATAGTCTGCCTTTCTTTTTTCTTCAAACAAAAATGTCCTTAGTATTTTGCCTGGATATTTGACTGTTTTGTATCTGTCGACATCTAGGACTGTAACGTAAATCTGGGCCACATGCATATTTTAATTATTTACTTATTTTGCAATCTGATTTCGCGTATTTTATTTTTCTTTGCCACATTAATTATGTTAATTAGTATGTAAATTCACTGCTCGTATCATTTTCTGATTTTATTTTGTTGTACACCACATGTATATATATTTCCAGTCTGCTGTTGTTTTTTTTCTTAATGTGTTTAGAAGGCCCTAAATTTCTGAGCAGTTGTTGATCCGTTGTTATGCTAACTTAGTGACGTCATGAGTAATTCTTGCCTCTAGCACTCCCGTGATTGGTCAGTTTTCGACGGCGTTATTTAATCAAGTTTTCGGCCATCTTAGTTATCGACGGCAGGATGCTGACCCGCGTGGGTTCAGCCCCGCGGGGATTTTAATTTAGTTTTAACGTGAGGACACGAGTTCGCACCTGTAAACAGGCCGTCTCGAAGGAGACTGAGACGCGAGAGCAAGTATAGGAAGAAGCAGGCCTGTATCGGTCACCGCCCGAGTGATTTTACAGGGATAATTACGTCGAACTACCGCGGTGTGCTTAAATCTGCTGGTACTGTATTAGTCTAATTAGGGAATAGCGTGAGGAAATATCCTGACGTCCAGATTACGGATTATTTACTTTTTAGAAGCAGAGACGATTTTTATTTTAACTTGAACTTACATTAACTACGAACGCCCTGGCATTATATTTTTTGCGTAATAACCTGAGCTAGTCTGGATGAGAGAGAAAAATTTATTTTAAGTTTAAAATTTTTAATTGCCAGACACAAAGAAAAGTAAATATATCAGTCACAAGAGGGGCTAGTGTTGCTGAGGCCACAAATGAATCTTGTCTAAAAACTNACAAAGAAAAGTAAATATATCAGTCACAAGAGGGGCTAGTGTTGCTGAGGCCACAAATGAATCTTGTCTAAAAACTGATTACACATTTCCTGTAATAAATAATTTGAATACAAGAATACTAACTAAATTTTGCACTTTGCTTGAAGCGTCTCAGCTGAGCGTAGTAGGGTAAAGTCGATGTGGGGACAGGTATCAAGCATCAGGATTCAGGATTCGCCAGCCACCTCGGTTGTCGAGGTGGCCTGGGGCGGCCATGTTGTGATGGCACCCGACCACCATATAGGATCTTGGTGACCTTGACCTTGATCTTGTGCTTGTGACGTTGAACCCAACATAATATTTAAAAAAAAAGCAAAAATCGAAAAGAAATTATCAAAATCGAGAAATGTATAATGTTAACCTCACACTAACCCCACCACCCTCGCCTCACCCCCTCCCCAGCACAAACCCCCTCCCAATCATTAAAAAAAAATTGTGAAAGATCGCAAAAATTTGAAAAATTGATTCTAAAAATTGGAGAGCACATAATGTTCCCCTACGCTACCCCTCGCTCACCCCACCAAATCCTCAACTCGCCCCCTCGCCTACCCTACCCCTCACAATCATTGAAAAAATCGAGAAAAATAGCAAAAAATTTAATTAACAATCTAAATAATAGAGGAACATACAACATTAACCTCGCACTCATTGCACCACCCATACCTCACCCCTCTCCCTGTCATAAAAATTGAGAAAACCATTGTAACAATCGAAAGACACTAATAAAAGTGTAGGAACATATTACATCACTGACTCAGACACCCATGCTGGTTGCTGGTGGCCTTGACGTTGACCCCAATGACCTTAAAAACAAATAATTTAGAAAAAATTGCGAAAAATAAAAAATTAATAAAATTGACGAACATATTATGTTACTGACTCCAACCTCCATGTTTGATGTTGGTAACCTTGACCCCACTGATCTAGGACTCTAAAAATTGAGAAAAAATTGAAGCAACACTTGCAAAAATCGACGAACATAACGCGTTACTGACTACAACTAATATGTTGAATGTTGGTGACCTTAATATTGACCCCACGTCCTAGTTTCAGCGCTGTTCCGCCTCTATCTCACCTTGTGCAGTCTTCGGGCTTGGTAAGGTAGCCAGCTTCATTCCAGCGCCACTCAGTAAAACATTTATTTTACTTTCTACAAACAATTCTTGGGTAACTAATCACTAAGATTTTCTTGTAACTCTGCAGCTTAAACGTTGTATAAAAGATATTTTTTAATAACATTTCGAAATTAAAACCAACGGCATATTTTAGAAAGCATACCAAGTTTTCTTTTGTAGCTTAATATTTATAATAAACTTGAAGTATATAATACCTGCTCGTTAAAATCCAATATTAGTTATACGCATTCCAAACTAAGGATTTGTGAAATTTACTCCAATATATTTGCAGCGATACGAAAATGTATTTGGCAACCAGTTTCCAAATGTAGGCTGTTCACGGTAAAATTAACACTTTTGAAAGCCCTGCTTACGATCTTCTTGTATGCAAGTTACGTATTCTTCCGCCTTGCGTAAAATTAACATTGCAATGGCCTGATCACCTTATTCATGCGTCGGTCAAGTGAAACTGTGGGATTATTTAAAAAAAGCAAACATTTTACAAATCTGCTCATTTTTACGATTTGATACATTAAAAAATATACATCGAAAGAAATTATTTCAAGTTATCGCAAATGGTTACATAGCACTTTTTATCCGACGTTAAGATATGGAACTACNTATCGAAAGAAATTATTTCAAGTTATCGCAAATGGTTACATAGCACTTTTTATCCGACGTTAAGATATGGAACTACTTTTCATCCGTCTTTACCAACTTTACTGGGTGCATGTCCCGCAGTGCGTCCGTTAAAATATATGCACACAGGGGCAGTGACTTTCTCTAAGGTCGATTTCAAAAAAATGCTCACTTTATCGTGAACAGCCTTTCATCCCTTGTACAAACACAAAAAAGAAAAAAAAAATAGTTGAGTGCGTCGCGGCGGAAAGCCGTGTGTACGTGCCGACGCACGCTCACCTCCGCAAGCGAGCGTNGCCGCATGAGTCATGTTTTTTCGTGCGTGCAGCCGGCTCTATCGAATTATAAGACGTTGTCACGTCAAAAATTGAAGCAACACTTGCAAAAATCGACGAACATAACGCGTTACTGACTACAACTACCATGTTGAATGTTGGTGACCTTAATATTGACCCCACGTCCTAGTTTCAGCGCTGTTCCGCCTCTATCTCACCTTGTGCAGTCTTCGGGCTTGGTAAGGTAGCCAGCTTCATTTCAGCGCCACTCAGTAAAACATTTATTTTACTTTCTACAAACAATTCTTGGGTAACTAATCACTAAGATTTTCTTGTAACTCTGCAGCTTAAACGTTGTATAAAAGATATTTTTTAATAACATTTCGAAATTAAAACCAACGGCATATTTTAGAAAGCATACCAAGTTTTCTTTTGTAGCTTAATATTTATAATAAACTTGAAGTATATAATACCTGCTCGTTAAAATCCAATATTAGTTATACGCATTCCAAACTAAGGATTTGTGAAATTTACTCCAATATATTTGCAGCGATACGAAAATGTATTTGGTAACCAGTTTCCAAATGTAGGCTGTTCACGGTAAAATTAACACTTTTGAAAGCCCTACTTACGATCTTCTTGTATGCAAGTTACGTATTCTTCCGCCTTACGTAAAATTAACATTGCAATGGCCTGATCACCTTATTCTTGCGTCGGTCAAGTGAAACTGTGGGATTATTAAAAAAAGCAAACATTTTACAAATTTGCTCATTTTTACAATTCGATACATTAAAAAATATATATCGAAAGAAATTATTTCAAGTTATCGCAAATGGTTACATAGCACTTTTTATCCGACGTTAAGATATGGAACTACTTTTCATCCGTCTTTACCAACTTTACTGGGTGCATGTCCCGCAGTGCGTCCGTTAAAATATATGCACACAGGGGCAGTGACTTTCTCTAAGGTCGATTTCAAAAAAATGCTCACTTTATCGTGAACAGCCTTTCATCCCTTGTACAAACACAAAAAAGAAAAAAAAAATAGTTGAGTGCGTCGCGGCGGAAAGCCGTGTGTACGTGCCGACGCACGCTCACCTCCGCAAGCGAGCGTCCACGCAGGACGGCAGCGAGGAGTTGGGATGCGGAGCGCACAGCGTGGGCTCGTGCCGGCGACATCAAGGCCCGCCGGGCCCCAGGCCGCACGCTGGCAGCGCGCCCTACGGCGGCAGACGTAATTAAACGCGAGCGCCGCGCCAGGACCTGTCCGCGCCATCGATCACACTTCGCGCCGTGCGTCGCATCGCATCGAATCGCATGGCTTCTCTCCTGCCTACGTAGTGCACACACGGCCGCTTCCAACTTTTCTGAAGCCCTGCTAAAGAAGATCCACTTCCAGGATATCCCTCCGCCTCGTGCAACCAAAGCTTACCCAAGTCTAGAAAAGCACGCCAAAGGGACAACGCACCGTATTCTTACGCACTCCCTTGAATAATATTTTGAATCAGAACTAGTTTTTACTAGGCACTACCAACACACCTGTTTTCCCCCTATTTTCATTCATGTTAATTATTAATTAAGTATAATAATTGTAAAATACATGTAAAAGTTTAATTTAACCAAAAATAAGGTACGTTTTTGTTGACACAATTATAAAATGCTTGCGATGCCAAACACGTTACATATGGGGTTCGGCAGTTTCCTAAATACGTTTATCGAAGGCGTTTCATACTTTTGTTAAAACAATGTCTTATTTTTTGGTTGAATTGTACATTCGCTTATATCTTATTTATAAATTATAACATTTCATTTATAATCAATACGGATAAAACCAGGGAGAAAATTTGGTGTGTTGGTAATGCCTAGTAAGAGATAGCTTTCTGGGGAAAAAAACTATTACAGTGAGTGCGCACGAACGAGGTGCGTTGTCCCGTTGGTGTAATTTCTAGACTCCGTTAAGCTTTGTTTGAATGAGGCAGAAAAAATATACTTAAAGTAAAATTTTCGCAGGGCTTTATAAAAGTTTGAAGAGACCGTGAATTGTCTATTCCGTCAAGTGCAGGGGGAGGGGGGGTGCAACTGTATGCGATGCCCCCACCCCCCTTTTTACCAAAGCCATACGTATAGTGAAATCCAAATGAGAAAATAATGCGCAGAAGTCGAAAACATGTCGTTGAGTCAGGAGAGTCCATTACCGCTGCACGAAGAGGAGGGGNAGTAGTCAAGAGCGGCCTTGAAAGTTTAGGCGAGAGCTGTTCTGCGCATGCGTATTACCTGTCATAAAACATTAGTCACATCGGCGGTATTTAACAGCGCGGTAGTAGAGAGGGATGTTATCAGTTTGGTGTGTATAGCGCCAGCAGTGTCACGTGGTTTCCCTCCCACCAATGGCAAGCTCTCGGGAGAGACCTCCCCTACCTTTTCTTCCCTACCACAAAGCTGAGCGGAAGATTATTTTCTCAGTTGAACTTTACTATAAAGAAGCACTCACTGAAAAAAAAGGTTTTACTGAATAAAAATAAGTTTGTTTGGCGCAAACAAATTAATTCCTTGCACATGAGTAGGGGCAGTGATATTTCGCGAAAAGATTTCGAGACAAGATACAGTCCAAAGTACTGTAGGGTCGTCCAGCTGCTTTGATTGGCTAAAAAATGTTCTGGCCCGTGTTAACCGTTTGCGCAAGAATAACGAAGGTACAGTGTCGGAGTTACTTAGTCCTGAGTGGCTTGTTCAAAGACGGACACGGCACCAGCAGCCAATGGAGGTGTAACAACAGCTGAGGTGTGTATATAGTATTGAAGTCTACTGTGTGCTCCGATTTTTACGCGAAAAGTCACTGGCCCTACACATGAGTAATTAAATAATTTTTTATTGGAAACCAATGATTTTGTTGTTCTTATTTGGTTTCCTTAAACTTTTAAATTTTGTTTGTGCAACTTAAGATTTGTTCGACTCTACGTAAATCAACCAGCTTCGCTTGTTATTAAAAAAAAACTTAAACACGATTGTCGAACCCGGACCATTTTCACCCGAACGCTAAGCCCAAACACGGTCGGCTAAAGCGACAACTGGCGAAATGAGATAGTTTTTTTAAGCATACGTTTCAAATACATGACAAAGTCCGTAAATCAATATTTCATGTTTTACAGGGTTAATTTTTAGTTTCTGGTTGATCACATTTTATTTGGATGTTTATGCCATTAAAAAAATGCACTATCAAACATAGTTGCTGCCCTAATTTTCACAAAACTGTAAAAAAAAAATTCTCATTTACAAACGAAAGCCTTCAAATGAGTTGCCAAGCAAATATACACATACGTATTCAGCTCTGTATTTGGTTAGTTAAACAAAAATAATTTTGTTGCTTTTTGCTTTTCGTTTACTTAACAAATTATTTTGTTGGGGCTACCAAATATTTATTTGATCACATACAAACGATTCTTTTGGCTGGAACAAACCTCTCTCTCATTGATGTCAGTTAATTTAATCATATACGCCAGTGCAAAGTAATAACGGAATGTGCGACTCATTTGCGTAGCATTTAATTAAATGCTGGTTGGTCTTCATCGATCACCTTTGGATGTTCTCGTTAGTTTCTATTTTCTGTCCGTCACAGGACATTTTTCTCGTGTAAAAAAATATACTGTTGCAGGACGCCAGGGACGTATCCTGGTTCGTGAGGGAAGGAGGTCTTAATACAAATAAAACAACTAAATTTAATTTTTAATTTATTTTTAATGCTGTAAATACTCACATGACTATTATAAACTACCTATCTCTGCAATGACATTTGCTACTCTTAGTGAGCGCAATATTTAATGTGCATCTTATTTCTGATTAAAAATCCCTTATCTTTGTCTCTAGATTGGTTGGTCACAGTCACTTATTCACCAGTCAATNCATCTTATTTCTGATTAAAAATCCCTTATCTTTGTCTCTAGATTGGTTGGTCACAGTCACTTATTCACCAGTCAATATTAAAACATATTCAATCTGTCTACTGCCATAATTCCGAATTTCTGTCACTCACGCGTCCATTTCAATATTCCCGCTCGTCAGTCGCACTCTTCACTGTGCCGATGCTCGCAGTCCGCAGACTTCACTCCCGCTGGTCGCTCTCGACGCTCTGCTGTCTTCGCACGCCTGGCGCTTGAGGTCGCACAACCTTCCGAACTATAGACTGTCAGCTCGGAGGCCCGTCGTGGATTAAACAGTCTCGCTGATCCGATGCAGAAGACTCCCCCGCACGCCGAGTCGCGCTGAGAGAGGGTAGGGCGAAGGCGAAGCATTCTCGAGACGATAACCCTAGGCATTCAATCCCCTCGATGACAGAAGGCGGCACGAACCCCGATACGCTTACCGCGGCAGCGGCACTCCTTTGTAAATCTCCCCGCGCTCTTCGGTTTCTACTCTGCCCTACGATACACGCAGGTTCGCTCACTCGAGGGGGACAAGGCAAGGGAAGCGATACTGATAATCATGTAACGATACATTGCGGAGTATGATGATTATGCGTTTTCTATCAAGGGGTAGTGTGAATTTATTGCATACGTCACTAATTTATACCGGATGTATACGCACAAATTATATAGGTTTTCCGCGGTAAACTGAACACTTTTGAAAGTCCTTCTTAAGATCTACTTATATGCATGCATATTGTCTATTTTTCCACCATATGTAAAATTAACATTTCCTTTGGCCTGATCACTTTGTTCACGAGTCGGTCAAGCAAAACTGTGAAATTATATGTAAAGTAAATATTCCAGTACTCTGGCAATTCTTAAGAGTTAATGCGTTAAAAAAAAANAAAACTGTGAAATTATATGTAAAGTAAATATTCCAGTACTCTGGCAATTCTTAAGAGTTAATGCGTTAAAAAAAAACAGAAGGCACAATAAGTATGTTCAGTATTCACGGGGTTTAGCTGGCACTTTTTAGTTCAACGTTAAGNAAAAAAAAACAGAAGGCACAATAAGTATGTTCAGTATTCACGGGGTTTAGCTGGCACTTTTTAGTTCAACGTTAAGTCACGGAACTACTTTCCCTTCGTCGTTGCCAACTTTACAGAGCGCACGCCGGACAGTGTGCCCGTTAAAATACATGCAGGAAGGGGCAGTGACATTTTGCAATGGTTGGTTTCAAAAGTACTCAAGCCGTGAGCAGCCATTAACAAGCACCAGAGTAAACTGCTCACCAGATATCTGCGAGCTCGAACTACGTAACTAGGTANGTCCCTGATGATTCCGCAGGGCGCGAGGAGTAGGGGCGTGACCGAGAGCCTGCACACAACTTGTAGAAAATAACAGAAAACATTGCTCGTGTAACGACTTTTCGCACACAGCCCTTCATATTTTCAAAGTCATCAATACTGTCTACGAGAGAGTGCCACTATCGTCTCTGCTTTGACTATTGACACATAGATTTTACTGTTATTTCTTAGATAATTTTGAGATTTGAAAACTGATTTACCTTACCAGTGGTGAACTTATTGAAGGAGGTAATATTTTCTGACCNTAGATAATTTTGAGATTTGAAAACTGATTTACCTTACCAGTGGTGAACTTATTGAAGGAGGTAATATTTTCTGACCTGTTAGTATAGATTCGCGGTTTCTTCACATTTTCGAGTCAAACTTTTGAAAATCACATCATGTATGACGTGTTTTTAATTTTTTCCTAAATATGCCAGGTATCACTAGCGTTATATGCTTCTGTTAACATAAAAGTATTCTTAATTGATTAAATTAAACCTTTATTACTTTTGCGGGAACCAGAATCTTTAGGTCCGCTTAAATACTTTAAATACTTTATAGACATCCAAATGATGTTACATTAATAAATACGTATTTTCCAGATGTATTTAAGATCAAACTAGTAGCACTTAGTCCAACTCGTGTATACNTAGATAATTTTGAGATTTGAAAACTGATTTACCTTACCAGTGGTGAACTTATTGAAGGAGGTAATATTTTCTGACCAGTTAGTATAGATTCGCGGTTTCTTCACATTTTCGAGTCAAACTTTTGAAAATCACATCATGTATGACGTGTTTTTAATTTTTTCCTAAATATGCCAGGTATCACAAGCGTTATATGCTTCTGTTAACATAAAAGTATTCTTAATTGATTAAATTAAACCTTTATTACTTTTGCGGGAACCAGAATCTTTAGGTCCGCTTAAATACTTTAAATACTTTATAGACATCCAAATGAAGTTACATTAATAAATACGTATTTTCCAGATGTATTTAAGATCAAACTAGTAGCACTTAGTCCAACTCGTGTATACAGTTGCGCAGGTAAATTCGTCAATAATACATTACGGCTCCAGCTTGATTTATTTCAATAGCAAGATAAATTGTGTTCTCAGACCACCGAGGTGAAACTGGACTAAATGCAAGAAAGAATTCCTGGCTTTAGCATAAAGCAATATCAACTTACTGAGTGGCAGAGACGATGGTTGAAAACAATGTGTGTGTTTTCAACTATATTTTATAATTTACCAGACAGGAATAAGCGAAGAACATAAAAATAATTATTAATTTCCATTGAGTGAAAAACTGCGGCAATAAAAATCAACAACTTCCCTGGAAACCTGAACAACGAGGTAGGCTCACAGAAGAAAAAGGAATGTTATATCGTATATAATGGAAAAAAAATCATTAATGGATGATCTGGCGCTACAAATAAAAATGTCCGAAGTTACCTTACCTAAACCGGCTTACGAAAACTGCTAATAGAGTTGCCATATGTTACAATGAGCACAACAGGGTACAATAATGGTGCATCACATATTTTACCTAAACATTGTAATATATTTCATTTATAATTAATATAAATAAATAGCGTGTGTTGGTAATGCCTAATAAGAAATAGTTCTTATGTAAAATATTAAAGGGAGGGCGCACGAATGCGGTTCGTTGTCCCTTTGGTTGAATTTTCTAGACGTGATTGATCTTTTTTTACACGAGGCGGAGGAATGGCCAGAAAGTATAACTTCAGCAGGGCGCTAGAAACGTTGGAAGTAACCGTAAATCGACTATAGAGAATGTTGTCTCAACAACGAATGATACCTTCAGTGCGTTACGTGAAGGACCTCTCTCAGAGAACGGTGTTTTCTACTGCGTACAGTGCAGATCATTAAGGACACTTCCTTCACGACGTCCCATATATAGTACACTGNAGATCATTAAGGACACTTCCTTCACGACGTCCCATATATAGGACACTGTGATCGGAAGGGATAAGCGGCTCTTCCGCTTCTGTACTCCCGAGTGATCTGTGGCTTAATATCAGACTCAATATTTTTCTCATAAATAACTGAAAGCAATTTTGTTTTAAACCCACCGTAAGGTTCCCGCCAACTTGGGGCTTTTTTCCCCGCGTTTGAGGCTGAGAAGCGCGGGAGCGATAAAGGTGAGACTGCCACGCGCTTCAAGTACGCCGTCGCCGCTAAGCGCAGGGCTCTGAACTAGTTCACGTCGTGATGTGTAACCTATGGGTAGGGCCAGTGACTTTTCGCGTAAAAATAGGAGCACACGGTAGACTTCAATGCCATATACACACCTCAGCTGTTGTTATACCTCCATTGGCTGCTGGTGCCGTGTCCGTCTTTGATCAAGCCACTCAGGACTAAGTAACTCCGACACTGAACCTTCGTGATTCGTGCGCATACAGTTAACACGGGCCAGAACATTTTTTAGCCTATCAAAGAAGCTGGACGACCCTACAGTGCTTTGGACTGTATCTTGTCTCGGAATATTTTCGCGAAATATCACTGCCTCTACCTATGGGACTTAAAGGGGCGACCTTATCGTTTTATTAGTGGAGAAAATGTCCGTAGGAAAGTTCTATACAAAGCCCTTGAGTAGTTTTATATTTATCTGTCAAGTATATTTTGAGATTCTGCGCTTTTAAAAAGACGTGTTTTTTTTTANCGGCGATGGCGCACTTGATGATTGTGGCAGAGTCGCCCTTATCGCTTTCACCCTTCTTGGCCTCAAACATGGAAAACATATCAAGGTAGACGGGCCCCATAAGGGGAACCTTACCCCGCCATATTGTATTATTGGTTTTCTGGCTTCTTTAAGTTTTTAAAAAACAACATTTCGAAAGTACACTATTCTTAATTAGCTATTTACCTTGGACTGCAGTACAGACAAAAAAGGGAACTACGCAATCATAATTTACGCTATAAATAATTTTCTAGACAACTTCCTAAACTGTAATGGAAGTTTTTAACCTAGAAATTATTTGGAAATAATGTCATATATCATGGTGACAATATAGGAATATTTAGCGTCGCTACTATACAAAGTTTGGGACTTCGCTACACATTTGATTTTTTCCTGAGAAGATGTAGGAACAATGCCATATGTGCATGGGTAAATAATGTTACAAGACTCCAGAGGGACGTATCCGAATTCGTGAGGGATGCGCGCATTNTGCCATATGTGCATGGGTAAATAATGTTACAAGACTCCAGAGGGACGTATCCGAATTCGTGAGGGATGCGCGCATTAATGAAAGTAAAAGAGCTAACTTTGATTATTAATTTATTTACACAACATTAAACTACCTGTCTCCGCTATTAATCTCTCTATTCTCAGTGAGCGCAATATTTAATGTCTACCTCAATTCTAGTTAAAGTCCTTATCAATGTGTTTATAGTGGTTACAGTCGCTTAATTCACGCTCATTATTTACGCATATTCAATATGTATATTGCCATCATTCCAAATGCCATACACTCACGCATCCAGTTCAACAGTTCCGCCCGTCACTCCCACCTCCTCTGTACCGATGCTCGCAGTCCGCAGACTTCACTCCCGCAGGTAGCTCTTGCCGCCACTCGTCGCTCTGCTGGCTCGTCGCTTCTCTGTCTCAGCACATCTTGTGGTCGCACAACTCTTCAAACTATAAACTCTCGGCTCTAAGGCCCGTTGCGGCTTAAGTAGTCCCGCTGGCCCGATCTGGAAGATTCCTCGCACCTCGAGTCTCTCTGAGAGAGGCAAGGGCGATGAACCAGAACATTCTTTCAAAGATAATCTCAGAAATTCAATCCGTTGAAAGTCAGGGGCGCACGAGTCGCCATAGGCTTATTTCGGCAGCGCGTGGCAGCCTGCCTTTGTAAATCGCCGCCCGCTTCTCACATCACTAAACTGTCCTTACCTTCACACACTCCTTCGCTCGCTCGCGCGGGATGGGTCAAGGGAGGCGATGCAAACCAGCGTAACTCCTAATAATTATTTATCATTCACTCTTTCCCACTATTCGTATACACTGATATGGTAAATTTGCGAATAATGTTTTATAGTGTAGTCACAGGTTTAACTGTAACAAAATTAGGCAAAAACAAAATTGTGACGTAAATACGAGTTCGTAGTTAAGGCGTTGTGTCTGTGCCGCTGTTTAAGGTCGATATCTAATTGGGTATAACGGTTCTTCAGTAATTTTCTTCTTTTTTTATGTAAAAAAACCAGTGAAACCAAGAATTGTTCACCGAGATAGTTTCGGCCTTTACCGAGCC
>NQII01002404.1:129032-147848 GCA_002778355.1 Clitarchus hookeri | reverse complement strand
TCTTCGGCGCAATTCGAAAGTAAATTACAAATTAAAAAAAAAAGCATTTATTTCAAGCGCCACGTGTACAGCGCTCTTCAAGTTATATCGGAAAGTTTTAGAAACTAGGATCTTTTTCACATCTTGCAGTTCCCATGATGTTACGAGAGATGGAATTGAACCTGCCCGTAATTGCCCCTTTGCAGACACGTTTTCTTCTTCACGAGCGGGACCACGCGTGGCAGGATAGCGCATACTACGTGGCGCTTCGCGTACGTGCCGACAGCGAGTTACGTAAATAGCGGCATATCGCAAGAGCACGCGCGAACAGCGCGCTCTGCCGTGCGTACTTAACTTCACTGACGCGAGTTAAGTACTGACCTTTGAGAGCGCGGGATCATTAACAAGTTGCGCATATTTTTTTAGCGACATAACACATACAGTCAAACGTTCAGCAACACAATTCGTAATTAATTCCTTGCCTCTGTACCAACATCACGTTTAAGACTTCTGAATGAAATAAGAGCAGTTTAATATTTTCTTTCAGCCTGTGAAAGTGTTTTCCATAGGCAGACATATTTTATAAAATTGAATTTAATGAAAAATGTTGAAATTTTAATACATTTGCAATATACATCAATTAAACTCGGGTTGTACAAAATAATGGCATCTAGACAGGACTTCGTTCTTCTGTAAATTACGTCAGTAATCTACATTTTATCGCATTTAAAATTTCAACTGCAGGTGTCATTCCCAAAATGAACAATAATGTTATCCACAGTTCCACTTATAGAAAAGTTTCGTAATTTTTTACGTTGACTTTGTTTGATGTATTTTTAGGTTAAGCACCTGAGTTACTTAATTCATGAGGTTTCTCATTTGAATTTTTCTTTCCAGAGTCGGTCAATTTACAATTCAATTTTCTTTCCAGAGATTTTTTTTTGTACTGGCGTGCACAGCATTTATCTTAAGTTCGCGTTTGTCTGAGGAATAATATTTATCTTTGAAGTTTTTAAATATCCATCTACCTAGATTTTATTTCAGAGTTATACTTTTTCCTTGGTGTTGCAATTTTTGCAGTGAATATTTGGTTGCGTATAAGACTGTAACAACGTCTATATCTTTACGTTAAAGTCTAATACACACATACACATATATATATGTATATAGTTTCGCATTTAACCTCCTCTGCTACAAGTGACTACGTACACAACCAAATGTGTTACTTATAATATTTTGACATGTCCCGAACAAATGTTGGCGATCAGGCCTATTTGTATTCTTAAGCGTCAGCTTTATAATTTCAATAGCGTTTAAAAAGTGAATTCTTGTGGATTTGCATAACTTTATTTTAGAATACATTTTTACAGTTCACAGGCGAAAACAAATAGTTTTCCGATGTAAATATTTCATAAATGTTTTACAAATATTTAATATGTGCATGTTAGCAAAACAAACATGAAAAATGTCATACATAAAATTTTAAAACAGTAAGTCCAAACGTAATTTTTGCTCTAAGAGTTTATCCCCCGTTTTAGCATCTGTTCAAACTTATATCATCTGAAATATAATTGTGTTTTAGTAACAGTCCTTACGGATCGTAAAGTTTCAAAGTAAATTCTTAGCACTAAAAAAATTTAATATCAAAGTGAAGTTAAATGTTTGTTGAATTTTCACGAAGTTTAAAAAGCAATGCGTGAAATTTCATAAATTACTTCGGAGAGTCGCAAATATAATATGCGTAAAGTCAACATATAATCTTGGAATATTTCTTGATGTTATGAAGTTACGGGAAAGCACTGCTTATTTCACTGTAAGTAGTCGGCCTTCGCTAGTTTACTGTACGCTCCAGTGCCTCCGTCGTTTATCTCAGTTCTTGCGAGAGCCATAACCTTCCAGAACTTCTGTGACGTTATAATGTATTTACACCTTCAGACGTCGATGTCGATTTGTGTAATACAATAACTTTNACAACCTGCCAGAACTTCTGTGACGTTATAATGTATTTACACCTTCAGACGTCGATGTCGATTTGTGTAATACAATAGCTTTACGTAATCTATTCGCAGTATCTTCGGACTTTTAGAATCAAACCTTTGAAATGTTACCCCAAGTACGACGTGCTTGGTTGGTTTCCTATATCGTGTATCACAAGCGATTTCTTTTTTCTGTTATTTTTGGTTAAATTGAACTTTTGCTTATATTTCATCTATAAATTATAATATTTAATTTATCATTAGTATGTATAAACCAGAGAGAAAATAGGTGTGTTGGTATTACCTAGTAAGAAATAGTTCTCATGCAAAATGTTATTAAACTGACTGCGCACAAATGCGGTGCGCTGTCCCTTCGCTGCAATTGTACAGACTTGGTTAAGCTTTGCTTGCAGACGGCGGAGGAATAGCCTGAAAGTAGAACTTTAGCAGGGCTTCAGAAAGGTTGGAAGTTACAATGAAAGGACTATAAGTAGGGCCAGTGACTTCGCGTAAAAATCGGAGCACACGGTAGACTAAAATACTATATACACACCTCAGCTGTTGTTATGCCTCCATTGGCTGCCTGTGCCGTGTCCGTCTTTGACCAAGCCACTCAGGACTAAGTAACTCCGACACTGAACCTTCGTGATTCGTGCGCAAACGGTTAACACGGGCCAGAACATTTTTTAGCCAATCAAAGAATCTGGATGACCCTACAGTGTTGACCCTACAGTGTTGTGGACTGTATCTTGTCCCAAAATCTTTTCGCGAAATATCACTGCCCCTAACTATAAGGAATGGAGCCGTAAGAATTTTTTTTTCCGCGAACATTGAAGTATACAGAAGCGAAACAGCCGGTTATGCCGCGAACTCCAGCAGCACACGCTAGCAAGATGGCGTCAACGGCCGGCAATACGTCGGAACGCCACCGTTCACCCCGGATTTTGGCATGTGGGGATCGTGCCGGACGATGCCGCCCGTCAGCGGGTTTTCTCGGGGAACTCCCGTTCCCCCAGCCTTGTATTCCGGCGCTGCTTCATACTCGCCTCACTTCACCTTCATCGGCTCTCAAGTTCTCAGTTATACAATTTCATCAATTTTAGAAACTTTTACTGATCTTAAGTGGAAAATCCTCGATCATAAAAATGCGATATGTTTTTCTACCGTCGGTACTATAAAGCTGTTAAATCTCAAAAACCATTACAAATCGCAGATCCTACTTTATTGTGGAGAGATTTGTAAGTGTGCTACGAATTTCCGGAGCTGTTCCGTGAAGGAATTGCGCAAAACATACGAAGGATATATACAATATTAATGTTTAGCCGCAGGTGTTATATAACGGTTTAAATAAATTAAAACATATTCCAATGGCAACGGATCCGGACTGGGNCAGGTGTTATATAACGGTTTAAATAAATTAAAACATATTCCAATGGCAACGGATCCGGACTGGGAGATATTAATTTTCAGTAATCAATGGTAATAATCATAAAAGTCACCAAATGTTTTATCTAACATTTTACCTCGCGCTCATTTATCGTGCAATTTTACTCGTATGACAGCCATAGGAAGTGCTGCCAACGCCATATTTTTCACTTTACGTGNATCGGCTCTCAAGTTCTCAGTTATACAATTTCATCAATTTTAGAAACTTTTACTGATCTTAAGTGGAAAATCCTCGTTCATAAAAATGCAATATCTTTCTACCGTCGGTACTATAAAGCTGTTAAATCTCAAAAACCATTACAAATCGCAGATCCTACTTTATTGTGGAGAGATTTGTAAGTGTGCTACGAATTTCCGGAGCTGTTCCGTGGAGGAATTGCGCAAAACATACGAAGGATATATACAATATTAATGTTTAGCCGCAGGTGTTATATAACGGTTTAAATAAATTAAAACATATTCCAATGGCAACGGATCCGGACTGGGAGATATTAATTTGCAGTAATCAATGGTAATAATCATAAAAGTCACCAAATGTTTTATCTAACATTTTACCTCGCGCTCATTTATCGTGCAATTTTACTCGTATGACAGCCATAGGAAGTGCTGCCAACGCCATATTTTTCACTTTACGTGACAAACATCTGCGCTTTATTGGAAAAATAAATCACCAGAACCGAACACATAAAGAATGTTGCACAGGTGTGTTTTTCCGCGGTTGGTTGCAGTCAATGTAAAAATATGTACGTTAGGTCAAAATACTTTTCAGCTGGGAGGGTCAGATTCCGAATGTATTTCGCAGCACCGAAATCTGTGATAATTTAATGGGATCGAGGCAAATTTTTTCCCACAGGAAAATATTGACTGTCAGTGAAATATAAGTTACAACGAGAGTATTTTACAAAATGGAATATATTAAAGTCAACGAACAAAGGAGTATAATAATTTCATATCATTATATATAATCTACGAAACCCACACTTGCAAGCGCTTAGAATTTCGCATTTCTAGACACCAGTTTGGTAATTATTTAATTGATAACTACTTAAGATTAAAAAAAAAATAATGGGTGATGTTAAAAGGATAACACGCCTAAAGCCACAGAAAATTTTGTTCGTAAAATAATATCCCTTTATAAATTCATTTGATGTTGTTAGCTTATCATCACAATAAAATTATAACCACTATATCTTTTCTCAGGTTTTGATGGTTGACGTCAATATGTCAATATGTATACATTAACAAAGAGGGAAGCATTAGTAAAAAACACTCAGATTAACCGTACTCAAAAAATTAGTTCACCAATTTTTAAAGGTTGCAGCGAAACGCCTACAAATGTCAACCGTGAAGGCAAAGTGTATGGCAGTTCGTTGCGAGGATGGTAATGAAGTTATAGAAATCGCTGTTTTTGTGAACAAATCGAAATGTTTACTAGAAATAACACCATCCATTACAAATAATACACATTTTCACTGGCAAGACATAATTTTATTTAGTTGAATAAAGTTTATTGTTAATAAATAGTGATGACTAAATTGCATCATTGTGGACTATCAGAAATAATAAAGTAGAGTTTGAAATAATTCTAGCAAGTATAACGGATAACATGATATATGCCGTCCTCAATCCTCGCAATAAACTGCTACTCAGGCCTTTGCGGGTAGCCAAACTATTACCTGGACATGCACGCGTCGCTTGCACACTTATGTGAGGATACAAAGTTCAAATAACTCAAAAGACTAACTAAAATTATGTTCAGATCGGGCCGTCGTATAAGAGAGTGTACTGAGAAGAAGATCCAGTTGCACATACCAAACAAATTTACTTGAAAAGTATTTGTTTACGCTGAACAATATTTTCTTCACTCTAATAATCTGCTGTTGCTCCAAGTATTTGTATTCGCTCCCTTAAACCGAATACATTATTCAAAAATAATTGGTTGAGCTAAACATTTATTTGGTTGTTCCAACATCATCCACGTCAATTTCGTACACCCAACTATTCTACTCGCCTCCCACCTAGGCGAACCGGGCTCGATTCCTGGAGGGGTCGCTCCCGGATTTTCGCTTGTGGGAATTATGCCGGGCGATGCCGCTGGTCAGCGGGTTTTCTTCGTGATCTCTCGTCCTCCTCCCCTTTATTCTGGCACTGCTCCGTACTCACCTCACTTCAACCTCGTCGGCTTGTTTGAAGTGAATGAGCATTTTGTTGAATGGAACAGTCTGATATGTCTATTATTACAGAATTTGTGGTGGCCACCAAATCAGCTTGGTTCACTACTGGCATTTATTAGGGTCATTTATTTGCCTTCGCTCGAATGTATAGCTCGGAAGTTTGTTTATAATTTCTGTAACAAGATACGAACCGTGTTTGATAGTCCTTAGTAATGGTGTAAATGATCCAAATAAAACACGTTCAACAGAAAATTGAAATGATATATTTACGTTCGTGTCCTTCACTTAAATAACATGTATTTAAAAGCAGTAGTCGCTCNTTTCTGTAACAAGATACGAACCGTGTTTGATAGTCCTTAGTAATGGTGTAAATGATCCAAATAAAACACGTTCAACATAAAATTGAAATTATATATTTACGTTCGTGTCCTTCACTTAAATAACATGTATTTAAAAGCAGTAGTCGCTCCAGCCCAGGTTGCTAAGCCGTAGCTTCTGGACACAAAGGTTACGGGTTCGATAGTCGATCGCGCTTTAAATAATTATGATAACCTAAATTTTTTTAATGTACCTAGAGCCACACAAATCTATAGCTGAAAGAACCAAATATTACAATCAAATACGTATAGCCAAAAAAATTCGTTTCATCAATCAAATATTTACTTGTCCTAATATAAACAATTAATTTCGTTGCGTCATACAAACTTTGTTTCATTCAATGAAATCTTTTCCTCTGTGTGGGAGCTTTGAAGCTACGTATTCGAAAAATAGTGGCGAAAGCAATATAGAGAGACAAGATGGAAGATGTGGAGTCACTGGAATAAGGGTGTGATAAAAGGCGGCTATTACATAAGGGAATTTTATATGATTTAATAAAGTCGTATTTTGGGTAAATATTGACAGCTGAGGATGGCTTTGTGAAAGGACGAGAATAATAATTTAAATAATATAATGCCTGAAGGAAAAGGGATACTGTAATCAGACGAAGAAGGCAGAGAAAAACATGGCGAGGACACAGTACAAAGGCCTGCTGAAGGGTACAAAGTACACACGATGGCGCAACATAACAGACTGCGTAAAGGTTACACCAGCGCAACACGGTTGACTTTGCCAACAGATTAGCCAACACAGTTCAGGCAATACTCACGTTCAAATCAAGTTATGACAGCGTTAATAGGCCCGCGATTTCAAATGCACATTTATAATCACGCAGTAGGTATTATTCTGGGACGTCTTAGCGTTTCGGACATTAGAATCGGGCAGAATTTTTTTTTTTTTTTTTTCGTATCTCGCAAAATTTGTATAGAGACCAACAAGACTGAGTTACTTAAAATGAGTTTTATGTTCGCCACTTCATAACGTAAGCAAAAATAGACCAATCAGATAGTGAAGATCAAGTCCCCAGAAAGCACAGAGACAACTTCATTAACAGCCACAAGCTCGCTCATAGAACGTGTATATCAGCAGCTGAAGCAAACGAAACAGATGACCGCAAGGAAGGGGGGGAGTGTTGCCAAGAGTATTGTGAGCTATTGCGAGTCCATCCCGATGTTACAAACATTTGTCTTTGACATTTCATCGGTACTTACAGTATGCGAATGTGTTAATATGTATATGTACATTTTATACATAGCATTATTTTGTTTTGTTAAAATTTGGTAAAATATGTTAAGGAAAGGAAAATTTAATGGCTGATTAGTTATAAGTAGGGGCAGTGATATTTCGCGAAAAGATTTCGAGACAAGATACAGTCCAAAGCACTGTAGGGTCGTCCAGCTTCTTTGATAGGCTAAAAAATGTTCTGGCCCGCGTTAATCGTTTGCGCACGAATCACGAAGTTTCAGTGTCGGAGTTACTTAGTCCTGAGTGGCTTGGTCAAAGACGGACACGGCACCAGCAGCCAATGGAGGTATAACAACAGCTGAGGTGTGTATATAGCATTGAAGTCTACTGTGTGCTCCGATTTTTACGCGAAAAGTCACTGGCCCTGTTATAAGGTTTCCCTTTTAAAATCAGGTTTTAAGTGATATATGACATGTATACCATGTGTACATAAATAAATCAATAACTTTATATTTTCATTGTATATAATTTTATTTATATGAGTATATTTATGAAGGCCCCTATTAACGAAAAATGCTACATTATTAGAGACCCAGAAATTTCGCGGATTCATTCGGCAACAAGATAGACTCAACAGTCCTTTGTGTACTTGAGCCTCACTTAGTTTTTCCTTGGATGTTGCTCCAGTGGCACGGGATTCGTTCCTCGTTTTCCCTACATGTTCGTTACTGGTCGAAAGTCGTCCGGTGGTGTGTCTAACAAACTGTGATCCAATAGAAGCGAAACTCCGTGGTACATGCGAATAAAGTTTAACTCGCCCTTAAATGAAATCATGAAATTTCCCTGTCTCTACACATTATATAGCGAAAACTGTAGATTAAAACTTTTGACAACGTGTACGTCAATTCAAATCGTTAAATCTAAAAACGTGAGTTATAATTAACAGAAGCAGCTGGTACGTGTTGATCAAACACTTGCTAATGAAGACCCGTAAGTAAAACTTCCGTTAAGTAATTTTTTATTCCTTGTAGTTGGCAACGGGAGAGGCTCGCACCGGAGTTGCCACTCGAACTCGTGTTTCCCTGCCGACCCGACAGAATGCGCTGTCGGGCGCTGCCTTCCCGGCAGCACTCAGCACTTGAGCGCGAAGTTCCCCGACAACCCTTTTCGGTTCCCGGGGGTTCCGCCCCCCTCCACCGTCCCGAGGTAAAGTTCGCATCGTTATGTCTGCTGTTTTTTTTTTTTTTTTNTTTACCTTCCTCGAATAGCGGAGTGCGAAAATCGACTCCAGCCGTTCAATTTAATGAACCCCTGACAAAGTTTAGGAAGACATTTTTATTTCTTACGGATTAAAAAAAAAAACTTTGTTTATCGTGTGTCATATTCTGAGGTGAAGTTCTGGCAAATGCGCTTCCAAAATTTGACATAACGAGGATCTTCCTCGTATTTGTCCTTCACTGTCAATTTAAATTTCGGTCATTTTTTTGCTGTTGGTATCCACTCATTTCGTTGTTAAAATTTTCGTTCTATCAAATCAGCAATCAACGGGTAAAACTGAACGTGAAATACCGACAATAAGTTCGAAACGTAACCTGTAGGGCAGGACAAAACAAAAATTTCTGTGGTATGCTGACAAAATGTAATGGAATGGAAATGGCTTATTCACGTCCCCCGGTGTTACGCCTGAAGGTTTATCAGGAGATGGCTTGCAGACTTACTTATGACCTAACTTAAACTAACACCCATGCCTTGCCTAGGATTCTAATAGAGAACCTCCCGCACCCCAAACCGGAGACGCACCAGCCGACTGCGCCACGATGCTAATATTTTACAAGTTTTTTCACTGCAAAGTTCTTGAAAATTGAAAAAAAAAAAAAAAAAAAACCCCTTTTTCATAAAGTATTCATAAATTTGGAACATTGTAGAAGCTTAAGCCTTGAGTTTCTGTCAATGTTAGTTGGTAAACTGTTTACCAAAAATTGCGTCAAAATTTGAACAAATTTAAACAGTATAAATAAAAAGAGAGCAGCATATCACAAAGTAAGGAGGTAAGTTTAATTTTGTTTATAACTTCCTGGCGACTCGCATCAAGAAAAATGTTAGATACGTAATCATGAAATCATACACCGGAACTATGTATGGAATCCAACATTGGCTAACGGTTTTGTCGCTTATATGTACAAAAATAACTGGATCACCCAATGTTATCTTCATTGCATGTTAGTATTTTTAATAAATTAACGTATTTATAGTGATAAAATATCTCATTTTGCGTTATAAAGATATTTGTTACCTATATTTCTGAAAATAATATAGCTTACATCAAAATTTCTTAATTATGTTGAAGATGCCCAAGAAAATATAGTTTTGCCAAAATGACATCACAAAACCAAAACTATTCCGAAGCACGTGAAATAAAACATTTTGAGGGACACTGAAAAAAACTTAAGCTAAAAAACGTAGACACAGAAGTACAGACGGTCTCTGTGGATAACGCGACATATCAGCTTTAGAGAGAACGAGAGAGAGAGAGAGAGATAGAACGAGAGAGAACTAGAGAGAGAACGAGAGAGAACGAGAGAGAACGAGAGAGAGAACGAGAGAGAACGAGAGAGAACGAGAGAGAGAACGAGAGAGAGAACGAGAGAGAGAGAACGAGAGAGAGAGAACGAGAGAGAGAGAACGAGAGAGAGAGAACGAGAGAGAGAGAACGAGAGAGAGAGAACGAGAGAGAGAGAACGAGAGAGAGAGAACGAGAGAGAGAGAACGAGAGAGAGAGAACGAGAGAGAGAGAACGAGAGAGAGAGAACGAGAGAGAGAGAACGAGAGAGAGAGAACGAGAGAGAGAGAACGAGAGAGAGAGAACGAGAGAGAGAGAACGAGAGAGAGAGAACGAGAGAGAGAGAACGAGAGAGAGAGAACGAGAGAGAGAGAAAACGAGAGAGAGAGAGAGAACGAGAGAGAGAGAGAGAGAGAGAGAGGGAGAACAGGAGAATTGTATAGTTGATTTTTCACTCTTAATGCAGTAGTAGTAAATATTGATGTCGGCCATTCACTGTAAAGTGAGCACTTTTAATGCCCTCCCAACAGGCATTAACCACAAATAAATATATTTTGTTGCATTTACAGATGGTAATGTTTGATAGTGGTGATACCTATACACTGTATTTATTAGTCACATGGTAGTGTTCATATAAAAATTGGCGGGAAGATAGAAATTAGCTGAGATAAAAACATTAGCAGACTTTAAAAAGTGGATACTTTATCGTGAATAGCTTATAACGAATCCTACCCTTGAGTGACTTAAACAAAACGCCAGTGCCACGTGCCAGCCCGTGTAAATGCAACACAGCGCAGTGTTATCATTCCTCGCAGTGAGCAGTCGGCGACTTGACGCGCGAGGGGCTGCCCTTTGACCCAGCGATCTGGGGGTGAGTTTCTACCAGCTAGGGTTGGAGAGCAAGACCACCCGCCTCCTTCCTCCTCCCTGCAATCCTTCCCTTGGGAATGTGTTATAGAGCCCATTCACGGGTATAATCTATTCGCCGCTTCTTCGCACTTTGAGGAAGGGGGGATCGCCATAAGTAACTCACCACAGGGTTCATTTCGTTGGTCATTTTACTTAGCCACTCTTTTTACAATCAATAACTCTTGGAGGTATTATTACAGAGGCACTACAATAATACTGCTATAGTATGTTCGCGGTTCCTTCACACTTTCTGAATCAAACCTTTGAAAAATAACCCCATGTTCGACGTGTTTGGTTGTTTCGTAAACATGCCATGTTATCACAAGCGTTTTATACTCCTGTTAAAGTAAAAGTTCCTATTTTGGTTCAAATGAATTTGTTATATTTCAATTAAATATCATAATATATAATTCATAATTAATATGAACAAAAACAATAGATAAACGATGCAAGTTGGTAATGCCCAGAAAGAAATAGGTCTTATGCAAAATATTATTGCACCGAGTGCGTACGAATTCAGTGCGTTGTCCCTTTGGTGTAATTTACTAGACTTGGTTAATCTTTGTTAGCATTATATCCTGAATGCAGAAATTAAGCAGGACTTCAGAAAAGTTAGCGGTAACCACGAATGGAATATACTTCTAATTTTTCTGAAGCCCTGCTAAAGTTCTACTTCCAGGATATTTCTGCGCCTCGAGAATAAAAAAAACCTTAACTAGGTCTAGAAAATTACACCAAAGGGACAACGCACCGGATTCGTGTGCAATCAGTTGCATAATATTTTGTATAAGAACTGTTTCATACTATGCTCTACCAACACATATATCTTCTTCGTGCTTTATTCATATATATTTTTAATGAATTATTATAATGAATAAATAAGATATAACTAAAAGTTTAATTGAAACAAAAATGAAATACTTTAACGTTAACGTGAGTATAAAACGCTTGTGATACATACAACCACGTCACACATGGGGTGATTTTTCAAATACGTTTCAATACTCAGCACTACCTGTGCTAAGGGTCACGGCATGTTCCAATGTCGCTTAAGTTGATGAAGTTGTAGACAGGTAGGGAGATATCAACGTTTTGTCAACAACGGGTTTACCTAATAGAGACGGAGAGAGCTGCCCGGTGAATTAAGAATTAGGTAGGAATAGTCAGAGGCCTAAGTTAGGAAACCATTCCAGCATTTTCGTAAGTGATTTCGGCAATACCATGAAAAACCGAAATCATGTTGGCTGCACAGAGAATCGAACCCCGTGCCCTCCCGAATAGGTTTCCAGCGCGCTACCACCGCGTGTTAAATCATCTGCTAGTCTGTATTGTGTGTGGTTTACGTGAGAGTATTCATGCTTAAATCAAGTAACTGTCCCGCTTCCTAATGCTTTCGTCGAATTCTTCAAGTTGAAAGCCCATCAATTTGCAAGCAAATAATTTCACGCGAAGTAAATTTTACAATATGGCCAGCTTTTACTTTCAGCTTCTCTTTCTTTTATAGATTTCCACCATCTGGTTCTGGGTGAGATCACTAATCAACACGAGAGATTCCTACTCCTTATCTTTGTAGGATTGTCACTGCATAATGAAAGTACAAGAACTGTTGTCCTATCCGTTAACGCTGCTCTCCTTACATGACAACTGTGTGTCGACTGTGTGCTTTTGTTTAACAAGAACTTTGTAAGTGCGTATATCTCAGTTTATGCTCTCTGGATACGTCACAGCGTCGTTTAGGTGGCGAACAAAATCGAATGTTATACAACTTCAGAATGGAAAATACAAGAAAATTACGGTACGATTAATTGGCCTAGTATCCTCTATGCACATACACAAGTAATTCTGAAATTTTTATTAGTTGTTAAAGGGCTTACAGAGAGTTTGATTGCGTGTTTTAAAAAATGTTTAAGCAAAAGGATATTTCCCTCTAAATTTGATAGTATCTTGTCGAATGTAAGTATATGATATATTTTTGGTCGCTGTACCTTTCAAAATGGCGGGTGATTGAAGCTATTACTTGGTGAATTGAGTGTAGATAGCAGGTACTTCAGCAGACAAAGTTTGAACTTAATCGGTTTAGAGGTACCAGAGATATGGTATAATCGCTGCAGGAATAACACCACTGTTTTGCAAATAAAATACTAATTGATAATGAATTTAGGTGGACTTCAATCGAACGGTTTGCATGAAAATGAAGTGGAATTTGTTTGAGAAGTTGCTGAGATGTGATATTAAAGTTTAAATTTCAGGTGGTATATTTCAAAAGAGGTAATCAATTACGCTATAGTGCAAGCAATGTGAACTGCCAGCATGCTTGGCCTGGAACAAATAAATTAATTTGTTTCTTATATATAAATAAACCAAATAGCGAGGCGACAATTTTGAAAATAAGCATGCTAACAATCCATAACAACAGAGTGTTACAGCACTTCTTCAGAAGTGCATAAAACACTACCGGCTGTACTGGCGATTTTTCCTAGCGGTCAGTACAGTGTTTGTACAAGTAACGGATTTTCGGTATATTCCTAAAACATGGCGTCCTGTGGAAATTAACTTACAATTAACATGGCAGAATGAACTATTATCTCGGACATACACCACAGCAGAGATTTAATGTAAATTGCATTAAATTCATAAATTATTTTAAAACATCGATTCACTTAGGGTTTATGTGACTTAAAAACTAAATTCTGAAATGAGGTAAGTCCATTATATAATTTTTATTAACTTATCTGAAGCTGGAATTGTGTACAAAATTTGTATTTTTGTGCCCATGTGAGGGATTATCCCCGGCTGGTCTGTATTTAATCATTTTTTTATATCATTCAAATAATTTCATTACTTATCACCGTTCCATGGCCCGTTCTAAGCAACAACACGTAGAGGTTAAATATATATTTTTTTTTTAGTATTCACGTAATTTGGGGCACAACCCCATCATGATAAGCACCGACAGACAACGAACTGTGAGCTTACGTTTGATTGGTCAGCGGAGGGGAGGGGTTTCTTAACGTATCATAAGTAGGGGCAGTGATATTTCGCGAAAAGATTTCGAGACAAGATAAAGTCCAAAGCACTGTAGGGTCGTCCAGCTTCTTTGATTTAGTAAAAAATGTTCTGACCCGTTTTAAACGTTTGCGCACTAATCACGAAGATTCAGTGTCGGAGTTAATTAGTCCTGAGTGGCTTGGTCGAAGATGGACACGGCACTAGCAGCCAATGAAGGTATAACAACAGCTGGTGTGTGTGGATAGTATTGACGTCTACCGTGTGCTCCGATTTTTACGCGAAAAGTCACTGGCCTTAGTCATAAGATGAGTTAACCGGGCTTGCCTGCGAGAAATACTTCGCGATGTACCTGCCGGAAATAATATTCTATCACTGAAAATATGAAGTCAGATCTGTAGTCCCTTCCCCCTTCGCCGTTTAGCTGAAGATACGCCCGGATTCCAGCGTGCATATTGAATGCTGGATGGCATGTACACCTCCCGCTACGGCGTGGAAAACCAACGGACGATTTTATTCTGAGAAATGTGGGTTACACTTTTTCACGAGCGGAATATAAGATAGGCTATCACAATGAAAAATTTCTCTAATATTTTCTGGTTGAAATATTTCGCTAAGAGAAGAATTTTCCTGGTAAATCTGTTTTGCTCCGGGATGGAAATTCGCGCTACCTGTTTCGAAAATTGCTGGAAATAATGTTCGTGCGTATTTAATTTTTCTTCCACTACACGTCCTACTGCGACAGTGAAACTCGCACCCGTATTTTCTCTTCCCACAGATAATTTAGATAGCGTTTTGTGGTGGTATCGCATGTAGTATCTAAAGGCCACAAAACCAAATTTTCATACAATACTACAAAATTTTGAGATTACAGAAATATTTGCNGCATGTAGTATCTAAAGGCCACAAAACCAAATTTTCATACAATACTACAAAATTTTGAGATTACAGAAATATTTGCTAAGCATCGGAAAAAATTTGTATTGGTAACAAAGTAATATCAGGGAAATATTTTCCTTTCAAGAAACCTTAAATTTTTCCTTGAGTTGCAAATTTCACGAAGCTGTTTTCAACATTCGTAGTTTTATTTTCCCAATAAATTTTTTAATCAAATTTTAGCTTCCGGTTGTTCGTAAACCAATTTACGGCCAATAAATATAACAATTTAAAGTTAATTTTTATTCAAACGTCTTCCTGTTGTTAAGAAAATAGTCAGTCATTTTGAAACAGACAAAATGCNTTTTAAAGTTAATTTTTATTCAAACGTCTTCCTGTTGTTAAGAAAATAGTCAGTCATTTTGAAACAGACAAAATGCGAAAACACTCAAATTATTTTTGAATTTTAACAGTCCTTGAAAAGACCGGAATCCTGTTATACTCGTATATAAAAGTTCTCTAAACTAATTGCTTGTGACGAATTACTTGGCGAGTAAGCTGTTCTGAAAAGCATTTGAATTCATAATTTTAAGTGTCCTGAAATCCTTCAGAAAGTTTTCTGAAAGGTAACCTGGCTATTTAATGTGCTGCTTTAAAAGTCGNTTTTAAGTGTCCTGAAATCCTTCAGAAAGTTTTCTGAAAGGTAACCTGGCTATTTAATGTGCTGCTTTAAAAGTCGTGAATTCAACGGTTTGTGTTCTCATGTGCATCGTGGCATACGTTTTAAAATTAGATGCTTTATTAATTATCCTCTGCACTGATGAGCTCAATTACTATACAAAAATGTAATTCAGGATTACACAGAACATTAACATTCCAAATCTGATCCCTTGACGTGGGCTTAAGTGCCGGCAAATTGCAAAAAATTAAATGGAACACCTTAAAACATAAACGGATAATTAGCTAATTTCATTGCCAAATGTTTTAATTAAGTTTGGGTTTGTACTAACGTACATTTGTATACTCACTACAATATTCTGTATACATTCTGGAAAAATAATATGTACAAAATATTTTCAATTTAGTTTTGCAGTGTTCGAGTATGCAACTTTGTTTCCATAACACTGGCGCATCTAACACCTAGGTGTTTTTTTTTAATATACAAGTGTAGTCTATTCGCGGTATATTCACACTTTCTGAATAAAAACTTTATAAAATCACCCGATTTATGACGTGTTCTGTGCTTTCCTAAATATATATCGTATCACTTCTGTTAAAATAAAATTCTCATTTTTTGTTGACTTGAACTTTTACACAAATTTTTCATCTTTAAATTATAGCATTTAATTCATATCCAATACAAAATAAAACAGTGATAAAATATGTGCGTTGGTGATATCTAATAAGTAGGGGCAGTGATATTTCGCGAAAAGATTTCGAGACAAGGTACAGTCCAAAGCACTGTAGGGTCGTCCAGCTTCTTTGATTGGCTACAAAAATGTTCTGGTCCGTGTTAACCGTTTGCGCACGAATCACGAAGGTTCATTGTCGGTNAAGATTTCGAGACAAGGTACAGTCCAAAGCACTGTAGGGTCGTCCAGCTTCTTTGATTGGCTACAAAAATGTTCTGGCCCGTGTTAACCGTTTGCGCACGAATCACGAAGGTTCATTGTCGGTGTTGCTTAGTCCCGAGTGGCTTGGCCAAAGACGGACACGGCACCGGCAGCCAATGGAGGTATTACAACAGCTGAGGTGTGCATATAGTATTGAAGTTTACTGCGTGCTCCGATTTTCACGCGAAAAGTCACTGGCCCTACTAATAATAAATAGTACTCAAGCACCATATTAATGAACTAAGTGCGCACGAACAGNAGCAGCCAATGGAGGTATAACAACAGCTGAGGTGTGCATATAGTATTGAAGTTTACTGCGTGCTCCGATTTTCACGCGAAAAGTCACTGGCCCTACTAATAATAAATAGTACTCAAGCACCATATTAATGAACTAAGTGCGCACGAACAGGGTGCGTTGTCGCTTGGGTGTAATTCCTAGACTTGGTTAAGACTAGTTTGCGTGAAACGGAGGAATGGTCTGAAAGCTTAGCTGTGGCTGGGCTTCAGGAAAGTTTTAAGTAACCATGAATGGACCACACATGTAAACAACTATTAAAATCAATCGTTTACGTTTCGGCTCTAAAACCTGACGTGGCTGTCTAATAGTGGGGGATCGGCCAAGCGAAAAGATAAAGTGTAACGTGTTAAATGATTTTCGACGTGTATCAACCACCGTTCTCGACATCGTTTCTAAACTAAAAAAAAAAAAAAAACTTCATCCATCTTTGCTCGGGCCATATTTGTACAACGCATTTTTTTGTGGGGTGTTTAATACCCTGACAATTGCGGATAGATAAAGATTTATAGACTTGACAAAAACTCTAAAACACGTACTGTAACCAATTTAGTCCTACCTGTTCTCTCGAAGTACGGTTCTTCCCTTCAAAAGGCACAAAGTGTTTTTCGTTAGTACGCGATATGTAGGCACACCTACGATCATTGAACACATGGAACATTATTCTTACGCTTGGCCGGTCCTACGATAGACGGCGTCCTTAAGAGTGTTGGATACCAAATAATTAATAATTTTATATTTTTACCAAACATTGTTCAACTTGTGCGCATTGTATGTGTTGACATTGTCCTCGAATAAAAAAATTGTACAATTCATATTTTTTTAAATAATTTTATGTCAAATCCGAACTTTTTCTGTTTTAGTGCAGCCTTAATAACAAGTACTACCAAAGTTGTACAAATGAAAAAAAAAATTTACAAAGTAAACTAATGTCGTGAGATACCGCGTGGCATATGCCATCACCCAATAACAGGCCGCATATACTAAAAAGAAATGTTAAATATAAAAATGGCATAGTTTTAACATTTTGAATGCATTCGCTGTAATTTTGCGATTACAAATATGTCTAGCGGTAGCGTTGTAAATTCTTTCATTTGTACAACTTAGTTAGTATTTGTTATTAAGGCTCCAGCAAAACAGAAAATTTTTGGATTTGACATCAAATTAATAAAAAAAAATATGAAGTGTACAATTTTTTATTCGAGGACAATGTCATCACATAAATGCACAAGTTTAACAATGTTTGGTACAATTACAAAAAAAATTAATTTTTTTTGTATCAACGACCCTTAAATGAGATTTACATTATCGACTAATTCCCTGTATCCATTTTACCAACTCTGATTTTTTCTTATAAACAACAAACTTTTGTGCGAGATTATGATTTTCTTGTGCAAATATATATCAATTTAATTTTCTTAATGGACATGCTGACGCCGGAGTTAATAAACTCTGTGTCGCAGAGACTGAGTAAAAATAAAAAATAAACCGCTCTGCATGAATATTCTTTCTTGGTTTACTCTGGAACTCTGCAATANTTACGCTTGGCCGGTCCTACGATAGACGGCGTCCTTAAGAGTGTTGGATACCAAATAATTAATAATTTTATATTTTCACTAAACATTGTTCAACTTGTGCGCATTGTATGTGTTGACATTGTCCTCTAATAAAAAAATTGTACAATTCATATTTTTTTTAATAATTTTATGTCAAATCCGAACTTTTTCTGTTTTAGTGCAGCCTTAATAACAAGTACTACCAAAGTTGTACAAATGAAAAAAAAATTTACAAAGTAAACTAATGTCGTGAGATACCGCGTGGCATATGCCATCACCCAATAACAGGCCGCATATACTAAAAAGAAATGTTAAATATAAAAATGGCATAGTTTTAACATTTTGAATGCATTCGCTGTAATTTTGCGATTACAAATATGTCTAGCGGTAGCGTTGTAAATTCTTTCATTTGTACAACTTAGTTAGTATTTGTTATTAAGGCTCCAGCGAAACAGAAAATTTTTGGATTTGACATCAAATTAATAAAAAAAAATATGAAGTGTACAATTTTTTATTCGAGGACAATGTCATCACATAAATGCACAAGTTGAACAATGTTTGGTACAATTACAAAAAAATTAATTTTTTTTGTATCAACGACCCTTAAATGAGATTTACATTATCGACTAATTCCCTGTATCCATTTTACCAACTCTGATTTTTTCTTATAAACAACAAACTTTTGTGCGAGATTATGATTTTCTTGTGCAAATATATATCAATTTAATTTTCTTAATGGACATGCTGACGCCGGAGTTAATAAACTCTGTGTCGCAGAGACTGAGTAAAAATAAAAAATAAACCGCTCTGCATGAATATTCTTTCTTGGTTTACTCTGGAACTCTGCAATACCCCCCCCCCCC
>NQII01002404.1:76444-129015 GCA_002778355.1 Clitarchus hookeri | reverse complement strand
TTAATCTAAACCTGTCACTTGTTACTTCGGGACCTATACCGGCATGAGGAACGAAATTATTAATACGAAGTGTTAGCATTAACACTGTCTGTTTTCTGAATTATATAACCCTTGTTGTTTTTTCTTCGTTCTTTGCGCTTCCTACAGGAATGTCATGTTTGTCGCTACCGTGTTAAGTAGCGATAGCTTACACGCCAAGCTTACGTTTTGCAATGTAAATATGCATGAGCGTCAAATTCTGCATATCAGTAAAGCTTTCCTTATTTCACTGGAAAATAAAAAAAAATTGATACCGACCGATTCAATTGATCAAACTCTTCTTTGTAAGGTGTGTATACTGTCGGCGAAATTAACCTAGTAGTTGACAGAATATTCTGCCATTTTCCTATGTTATAGACGCAGTACTACTAAAAGAACAGTCATTCAACACGTGATTCACTGCAAACGTATAAAAAATTAAGAGTTAATTTGGTTAAGCTAGTATTTCATTAACTCTGACATCATAGCACTGTTATACCGTATGGGTATCCGAAATTTAAACACTTCAAAAAATATCACTCAACACTTTCCTTAAGCATGCACGAAAGAAAATAGATACCATATATTTACAGACTAGATTTTTGTCTAAAACTCTATCTTCAGCGACGCATAGTTGAGATCATATGAATCGCGTCTCATCTAGGCGGTTTCGAAAATGTCACGCACAGGTCACACTTTTGAGTGTTTTTCCCTCCCACGTAGGGTATAAAAACCAATTTTATGACATTCTTTGACTATAGTGACTGTTTTATGAGTACAAAAAAAACTCGCATAGATCAATTTTAAAATACAGCCAAATATCTGGTCCCGGCGACCGGTGTACTGTACTAGCTCCGTATTTAGATCTGGCGGTTGCTCAGTGCTGTACACACTCGGCGCACGCAGCAGGAACCAGTAACCAGAGTGGAGCCCGGAGAAAATGAATATATTGCGGCCACTCACGAGAGAGCAGCTAGGCACCCATTACACACGTGCTGTGACGTCAAATGCACTACTACGTTTAAGTGGCGGATGTGTCGAGTAGCAAACGATCAGGTACAGCACAGAGCAGAACACAGCCAACCTTGCAACAAACCGTGTAAATCCGGTTGTGTTGTTCGTTGCCCGAGATCTAAAAAGCTTTTCTCATAGCCACAAGCTTTCTCACTATGAAAGTTCTCTTCCTACCTGACTTTTGAATTAGTGGACTATATTAACTGTAGACTAACATAAAGATAGTAAGGATGCCCTGAACTGGATATATTGCTAGGTTAAGTATGTAACACCTGGGCATTAAGTCCTTAACACACCGTACGACGGCCATCGTTATTGGCTCAAGTGTAGCTTATTCAATGTTTTCGTGAGGCCACAGTCTGTTTTCCAACTGGCAGCTGTAGTTTACTAAATGGTCGCGTAACCCGATTTGGTATATTAAAATGATCACGTATTTGGTAGTTTAGTATTTGGTACGTAACGTAACTAATACTAATTTACCAAATCCTAAATCGCCACCATTATTCTTTTAAAACTGAAAAAGTACAAAAAATGTTTTTAATTACTTTACACTATGTCCGCACGTAAATATGAATTCACATAATTGAATCAATATGTAAGAAATTAAATCGCTGTGTACATGAATTTAATTGCAGTTCCACTTTGTAGAATATAATACATTTTTTTATGTAAACGTAGCCAGAAACATACTACATAATGTGTTTTTTTTCGTATATTTATTTATTGTTACTAGTCTCGTGTAACTGCCATACCAGTGTGTGTTACGAAGGCTACAACTTTGCTCGGGAGATAGCACCGTCTAGATAAACAAGTGACTATCAACATATTTCCAATTGAACCACGCAACGAAACTGCTCGCGACAGCACACGACGTGACAACTTTGTGGCAAAAGTACGAATTACATTTTACACAGGCTTCTAGAGAGTACTATCACACCTTCGCAGAACTTATTTATGGAGCAGAGTATTTTCATATTTTGTGTGCAGCGTACACTAGCTCGCTTTGTCTGAATGACTCGTTACTCGGTCACGTAATTAAAAATACGTACAATCAAAGCCCTGGCGCCGTTAGGCAGATTCATCTGTAACACTTTTTTTTTTTAGCTGAAGGCGATGTCGCCGACACAGCATTTGATTTGTGGCAGTGGCCCGTGACGTCGAGTACTGATAACGCAGTCGAGTGGCGTGTAATCCTCTTAACGTACGGTTGCAAGCAAACATTTATTTATTTTTGACTGGTTGCGCTGGTTGTCAGTGGATTCTTCTCCGTACACAAAGGCGCATGTGTAGGTCGCTCTAAACATGCCGAACCTGAAAACTTGCATAATCCCTTAGACGGTCCTGCACATTCACGCCAATAGCGAACATCTTTTATATGTGAGATTTGTTTGTTTGCCATAACACAGGAATAAAATAAAGCGTCCAGCCATATCTTAAGCATGAATCGGTAGAATTTCTTCGAATAACCAGCAGTCAGTTTACAGATTCTGGTGTAAGGGTTCCGCTTGGCTGGACGTAATTAGCATGTTGAGGCATAAAATCGCGGGGTGGTTACGGGCGACCCAGGCACGCTCACCCCACGCATCATCGCCTCTATGCGCTAGACAACGAACTAGCGTGCAGTTTTATAGGTTGGCTACTCGCCTCTTGAGATACTCAGCAGCGACACCATCATTTGATGTTGTAATGGTTAAGAGAAAAGTAGGATGCGCATCCCTCTACAACTTTAAATATATTGCACATGTGTTTTTTTACCTTAGAATTTTGATGAAAATACCTGTTTCAGCCATTTTCACATTCAAAATGTACACCATAGAAACGGAGTTAGAAATATGACATTTGTCGTTGGACGTGAAATTCCTATGAGGGTTTTTTTTTTTAGGCACGTAAAACAGCTTTTGGATAAGAATTTTTTTTGTGAAGCTCTGGCAGTGGTAGTACATTGACTGATGTTATGGTGTGATGAGGCCTTAGCTGAACGGCCTGCCTGATCACACCTTCAAACATTAAACCAGGGCACGAGCGTGATTGCAACACCACCGAGCAGAAAGAAGACAGTTGCAGAAATCCCCTCCACTGGCCAGTAAACGGGGCCGCAAAAACAACGCGCCCGATATAGGCCGGCGCAACACCCGGAACAGCGTCTTTTGTCGTCGACCCGAGCAGAGAGAAGACCACGGAATATGGGTGTGTCCGGCCGTCGTTAACCGTCTCGTGGAATCAGCCTCCAGCAACATTAACAAGGTGATGACTTTCCAGTTATATTATAATAAAAATGGCTTGAGGTAAATATAATGAATAATCATATTGGTATTCAAATGAAAGCTCCCCCGATCAATAGTAACATAAATAGTAATTGTATAATCCTAATGTTAATAAACCTCATCTTATATTGTTGTGCTCTACCTAGTCATGATTCATTATTGAGCTACGCCCCCCGCAACTTTCACGTGCGCATGGCTTAAAAGCTGGTTCGTAACACTGGGCTCGCGATCGGCAACAGCCGTGGATTGCCGAAGTTCTTCCAGGCGAATGCTAGGGCAGTTCCTCAACGCAGGCAACGGCCGAATACTTCGCTGTTCCTGCTTCTCTGAGCAACTTGCTCCGTCTCTAACGGCCTCATTTTTAGCCAGAGATTAATGGGTCTCCCCAGTAAAAAATTCTGAATGTCTCAAGGTCACGTCTGACCGTAACGAAGCATAGCGNCATCCTGACTTCGGTTTCCCGTGGATTACCGAAGTTCTTCCAGGCGAATGCTAGGGCAGTTCCTCAACGCAGGCAACGGCCGAATACTTCGCTGTCCCTGCTTCTCTGAGCGACTTGCTCCGTCTCTAACGGCCTCATTTTTAACCAGAGATTAATGGGTCTCCCCAGTAAAAAATTCTGAATGTCTCAAGGTCACGTCTGACCGTAACGAAGCATAGCGACGGCCATGGAAGATAGCATGTACAGTCCTCGTGCGTGTTCCGTTTCCTCGGAACTTAAAGCGGTGATAGTAGTGTGTTTATTACAGCATTCTGTTCAGAAACGATACAGAATTGCCGCTATAGTAAAAAAAAAACTCTTTTAAATAAGAAATACTACCCTAAACAGAGGACTACTTACAAAGATTTTCGCAGACCTTTGCCCTTCCCAACGACCACGTTTACGTTTCAAAAACAGAATTTTTGAATTGCCGACAAAATGTCTACTTTCATTTCTGCCCTGAGAAAAATATACATTAACACTGAAATTATCCATAGTTTTTTTTAATATAATAAACATAACTGCTTACAATGAGACCTATATGATAACTATGTTGGTTTCCATAAGGGCCCTACACACTTGAACCGTTTGACGCGTTCAAGGCACAAAAGCAAAGGAGCGATGCGGGCGACATTAGCACGCGCACCTGGTGTCCCATCGCCTCTACGCGCAAGGCATGCTGTGTTCCTTTACTGCTCCGTACCAAGCAAACTACATACTGTAATAGATATGCAAGAGTGGGGCTTTGTTACACGCGATGAGAGCCCACTGATTAAACTACAGAAAAATTGTTTTACTTCTGCCACACTGTTTAAGGAAACTGCGCACGCAAGCTATAAAAATATTTTTTTTTATTACTACTTTCACGATTTTACCTTTCTAACGCACTTTATGGAATAAAAACAAAGCTATACGGCATTCCCATTTTAGTTTTTATCTTTTCTGGAAAAAAAAAGTCTTATACCCAAAACAATGATTTACTGCGTTACGCGAATACACGTAAAAGACGACTTAACAGAAAATATTCCAGTGTATGACAACCTTAAGTGCGGCAGGAGGCAGACCCCGCTTGGCACTTCGGGCGTGTCCGGAAACCAACGAGGATAGACGACCACGCCCGACAAGACTTTGCAAACACGGGGAAAGGGTTGGCTGAGGTCGTTCACTTCGGACATTCATACTCAGTTTCCAACTCGTAGCTTCACTTGCGGTCAACGTCCAGTGCGCTTGTGTACATGCGTGGATCCCGTCTGGGGGCGAGGTTGTTCTAATTTATTCGAGGAACGGCAATTAAAATGGACAACTTGGAGCTCCATCGATTTCTCGGTGGTTTAACCGGGTGGCTAATGGAGCTTGCGCCCCCTCCCTCAAGAGACATGACCAGCGAGTAGGGGAGGAGGTGCAAGGTCGTTTCCTACTGCTATACAATTCAACTAATTCTCTCGAGATGTAATGCAAAACTAAACTTTCAGGTCCGCGTCGGAATAAGTTTTAAAAATCCATTACTCCTGTGCTAGTTTTGGAGGCAATTTTTTTCTAAGCTCTAAGCCATTGATTGATCTTTGACGACTTCTTCCTTTGGAAATGGAGAAAACTAGTAGACGCGCGCATGTCTGCAGTTTTAAGAAATTATAAGCTATAGCTCGTCCACGGTTAAGTAAGCTCTATTCGGCAGGTGTACCAGTTTTTTTTAGCTCTTCGGTGTATATGAGTGTAAAAATAAGCAAATTTGTCAAATATTTACTTTTATGGTAATTTCACATGTTTCACTTGACCGACTCGTAAATAAAGTGATTTGGTCCATGACAAAGTAAATTTTACAAATGTCACAAGTTTGCTGTGAACAGCGTATACTGGCCACCGAAATCGGCGAGTATCGGAGCACGGCACCTGTCTCTGCAGCCGCTGAGAGTCAACAGGGAGTTACTCCAACACCTTAAGGATGCGGGCCACCAAACAATTCATTCTTTTATATTTGTAAGAAATACCGTTCAGCTTGCAGATATTAGTTACAAGTGTTATTTCCCTCAATTTAAAGTTTAGACCACGTATTTTTATTTTTTTTTACATCATCGCATTTCAAAACAACAAGTTTAGTGTTTGTGGAACGTACAAATAGAATTAACGAAAATATTTACAGAAAATTTATCAAGGATAACTGAAAGCTCATACCTTAATTCATTTGAAGGTATGATTGGCAAAATATGAAACAATTCCTTTGGTAACCAGTGTTTTGTAACCGAATGGTCGAGTGCATTGCCAACGGCACATGTTCGGTCACTGAAAATATTTATTCATATCTCGTATTCTGGAGGTCCTCGGTTCGATTCCGCCTACCACCCTGAAGTATACAANCATGTTTCACTTGACCGACTCGTAAATAAAGTGATTTGGTCCATGACAAAGTAAATTTTACAAATGTCACAAGTTTACTGTGAGCAGCGTATACTGGCCACCGAAATCGGCGAGTATCGGAGCACGGCACCTGTCTCTGCAGCCGCTGAGAGTCAACAGGGAGTTACTCCAGCACCTTAAGGATGCGGGCCACCAAACAATTCATTCTTTTATATTTGTAAGAAATACCGTTCAGCTTGCAGATATTAGTTACAAGTGTTATTTCCCTCAATTTAAAGTTTAGACCACGTATTTTTATTTTTTTTTACATCATCGCATTTCAAAACAACAAGTTTAGTGTTTGTGGAACGTACAAATAGAATTAACGAAAATATTTACAGAAAATTTATCAAGGACAACTGAAAGCTCATACCTTAATTCATTTGAAGGTATGATTGGCAAAATATGAAACAATTCCTTTGGTAACCAGTGTTTTGTAACCGAATGGTCGAGTGTATTGCCAACGGCACATGTTCGGTAACTGAAAATATTTATTCATATCTCGTATTCTGGAGGTCCTCGGTTCGATTCCACCTACCACCCTGAAGTATACAACNACTGAAAATATTTATTCATATCTCGTATTCTGGAGGTCCTCGGTTCGATTCCACCTACCACCCTGAAGTATACAACATGTAAAAAACAATAAGCGGATTGCAACACCGTGGTTGCGTCGAGAAGAGAGAACTGAGATTACTTTTGTCTTTTTGTGTCATGGCCAACCTCCTGGGGTCTGAGCGGCGCTACGAACCTGGCGCATGACATTGCAGATATGTCGGCAGAAGTTCACGTCTCGATTACTACGACTCGATTACTACGGCCAAAGAGATGTTGAATAATGTGCAAGGCAGTATCCCGTAGCGTGTGGCCCGCAAGCCAGCGAATGGACATCTGACGTAAATCTCGCCCGTATAACAAAGTATATCGTGGACGCCTATTGTGGACCGCTAGTTCGGATCTTACGCCTGCGCTGTAGTGTGTGTAATGTATGGGTGATGTCATTGCAACGATGCATCACACGTGGAACTTTACAATGCTTAATTTATTACCTTCATCGCAACGCTACTTTGTAGCTGATGAGGTGCCCCACAAATCATCATACGCTAGAATCATGTGGCTGCTGAAACCAAACGGTCGGCTATAATAATATGTGACCTGTATATTATCTTCTCAGTTTTCACGACTCTTACGCAACTCCGGTGTTTCGCTCCGCTATTTTTTTTTCCACGGGGTATTACTTCCTCGATTTCCTTCCCCAGCTAGAGACATGCTGGTGCTGTAGTTCGTAATTGTTTTAAAGCTGTTGGTTAACACTTCAAAAGAACTAAAAAAAAAAATAACTGGATAGAATATTCCATATTCTCTGCCATAAATGTACACAAAATCGTGCCAATATAAAGTGTTGAGAAATTGCTGTGGCAGAATTCTCACTTCATTTAAAAGGAGCGGGCATCTGTGAAACAACCAGTATTTTGCTTCCTTTCAAAATTGCCTGTTCTGGTTTTTCACGATCTAGAAAANAGCGGGCATCTGTGAAACAACCAGTATTTTGCTTCCTTTCAAAATTGCCTGTTCTGGTTTTTCACGATCTAGAAAAAAATTGGTTGTCTGTAAAGTCGGTTTACTGACGATAGTTGAACGTGACAACGTCTTAAGAAAATACTNATTTACTTTATTAAGTCAGACATACACTTCCCGTAGTTATGTAACCAAATAAATATTTACTTCATGATGGAATTTCGATCATGGAATTCTGGTGACAAAAATGCGATCACGCATGCAAACCAATTCATAAAAGAGAAAAATGTACGAGTGACTTTCACTGCCGTGCGACAGGCAAATCTATGGAAAATTGCCCAAGGCTTCTGATAATTGAAAATACACTAACAATAATAATAAACAAAATATTTTTGTTCGTATTGTTCCAGTTTCGAAATTTAATTTAGTTTTTTTGTGACTGGAAGGAATGTTTGCTGTTGAGAATACAAAACGACAAACAAAAATTTTCGTTATTTTAGAGTCAGCTGCTACATAATTTGCAGCATAATGAAAACGCGTACAATGTAAAAAAAATATTTACAAATATTTATTTATAGAAAATAAAAACATTTCTTTGAGAATGTTTGTTTAAAGTTATAAAATATTAGTTTGATTCAAAGGGAATGTTAAATAAATTTAGGTTTATTGTTATTAAATATTTGTAGTATACATTTTGTGTTTGTGGCAATATTACCTTTAGTTATAGCAGAGGAAAAAATTCTTTGAGGGCATTTTGCCTACAGTAAAAATCTTTTTGTACACCAAAAGGAAATTCAACGTAAAATTAAAAACTTTTCATTAGCACTTCGCAGTTTAGTACGTGTCAAAACTTAATAAATGCTGCGGTTCCAATTAACAAATTCCTTATATCGTCAATAAAATTAGTTAACCTTAAAAACACAGTAATCATCTTCGCCAGAAAGAATACAGACGAGCTATTGTGACGACAATGTAAGATTATATTTGTAATATATATATATGTATATAACTATTTATTTGTGGGACATTAATTTGCGTTGGTTCTCACATAAATTTCTTTTTAGCAACAATTAATGTGTTGCAACAGATAAAGTGGTGTTTACAGTGTGAGTATGGAAACCAGGATGAAAAAATATTTACATGTCAAGTTAGGGATATTATATTCAAGGTATCTTCGCGCATCTTGAAGATAACCTTTGACCTTCGAAAAATCGCCTCTTACAAGACGTGGTTAATCCCTGAATATACCGCATATCACAAGTGTTTTATATTTACGATAAAACATAAACGTACCTTCTTTAATGACTTAATAACACTTTCACGCATATTTCGCATATTAAATTTGATTTTCATTTCATGATGTTACAATTTGGTCATCAGGGATGAAATGCAACATTTTATTGTTGTGTATAAAAATATTTTTGTGATTTTTTTCCCTCTGCGCAAATACAGTTTTCCCTGCTCAAAGATCTACTTGCATGCACATTGTGTATTCTTACGCCATGTGTAATGTTAAGATTGCCATGGGCCTAATCTATTTATTTAAGCGTCACCCAAGTGGAACTGTGCAATTGCCAGGAAAGTGATGCCACTAGTATAGAAATTCGTACTCTCTAGCGTATAAAACCAGGGGGGCCAACTTACGCCATATGTAATGTTAACATTGCCATGGGCCTAATCTATTTATTTAAGCGTCACCCAAGTGGAACTGTGCAATTGTCAGGAAAGTGATGCCACTAGTATAGAAATTCGTACTCTGCAGCGTACAAAACCAGGGGGGCCAACTTAAGAAGCCATCAATTAAAAAACACGACATTCTCAATACAAAGACGATTATAATAAATAATTGTTATTGATTCGCTGCAAACCAGGGGAGCCTGCACGCCGGTGTGAACTAACGCATACATTTAGATTTGAGCACTGAATTTTTAAAGGTATATTTCAAAATTACCACACAGAAAGAACAGCAAACAAAATATTTGTTTGTGTAGGGCCATGAATATGTTTAGTTCCCTCAACAAACTATTTTGTCGAGTAAACCAAACTTGAAAAGCAACAAATTTAATTTTGTCCATCTAACAAAGCACACGTTTGAATTAACACAAAGGGCCAAAAGAAATTAGACTGTCGACCATATATTTAGTTGAATCAACTGTATGTATTGGATTGGTTACTCATTTGCTTGCCTTCGTTCGAAAATACAGCTCAAGAGTTTGTGTGTGTTTCTTGTGACAATTAGGACAGTAACAGTGTTTGTTTGTACATGTGTTGTTGACTAGCTGTGCCCGCGGCTCCGCTCACGTGGACTACAGAATTATTGTTTAGGTTTTGATTTTATTTTAAATAAAGTTGAATTTTACATAGTGTTAATCCTCTATTCTCTACACACATTATAAAACTCAACGTCTCGGTGAGTTAAATGGTAAAAACACTTATTAGTATTTCTCTGTTATAGATAGATATATGCTACCGCGAAGTTTTTTTTTAGGTATTTTTATTCTACACAATTCTTTACTACACGATACTGTTGTTCCATCTTTAACGGTTTAGACAGCGTATTGCAAGAGAGCGCGCTGGCGGCAAACGTTTTTCCGACTTGATTCACTATTATAGTTTGTAAAATTTTTTGAGATATTTTCTCGCGATAAAAAGTAGCCAATACACATTCCAGACCTCCAACTATTTATGTGCAAGAAATTACGTCGATCCGTTGCGACGTGAAAGGACAAACAAACAAACACACTTTCACATTTATAATTTTAGTTAGGATTAATGACGATGTAAAGATGCTAAGAAAAAAAGTTCAACAGGAAACTATAAATTGAAGTTGTAAAACTTGAAACATATTTTGCACATGTAGTTCAGAATTTGAAATGTATGTATTTAAAAACAATCTGATTTCATTTGTAGACATTTTAGCTGAGGTTGGTGAAGCGCAGCACCTGAGTGCATCTCACCTGGGTTCGAGTCCCGGCCGGGCTTTACCTTTCTTTATACTGACAGAAATTTTTAATGTACACGGAGTCAAACAAGTCCTTGGTTGCACCAACCAAATCTCCGTTCGGTGCAGCGAGACAAGAACCACAAAATACTCTGGTTTGAACAACAAAATATTTTATAGACCCCCCATACAAACAATTTTATTTGGTTGCGCCAAACAAACTTTGTTTCATTCAACAAAACCTTTTTCTTAGTACAGGCGTCGGTAATAGGGAACTCCCTCCAAATGTTCGACCAAGTCGTGTTTTATTCTCTCCAACGCTGTAAAAAAAATTTCGTATTTGTACAACGAATTCTTTGGAAACTATTTGCCGAAGATATTTTTGTAATACTGCAAATTAATTAGAGTAAATTTCACAAAACCCTCGTGTAGAATGTGTAAAACTAATCTTGAATTTTAACAAGCAAATGTTGAAGACTTAAGTTTATTATAATTACTGAGCTAGTACGTAAACAGTGTTGTATGTTTCCCCTAAATAATGTGTTGTAAATGTACAATATTTAAACAGAACAGTTACAAAAAAATATTTGGCAACTAGTTATCAAAGAATTGCTTGTAACAAGTACAGACATTTTTTTTACGGTGTACCCCGAAATCAAAGCGCGATCAATGCACCCCTCGTTGCACTCTCACCTCGCGAATTCCGACAGCGCGTGTGGCCAGGAGTCCCGGCGTGAAACGCAGCCCTTCCCGCATTGCGTGTTGTCCGACGCGAAGCTTGCCCTAGGCGGTCGGGGCGGTGAACCGTTATTTACACGCGTTCACGTGCACACACACACACACACACTCTCGCCGCAGACCAGCGGGCGTGGTGGAGTGCTTCACAGCGCCTCGTCAGCGCAAACTGCTTCACAAACACATCCCCTGCACGTGCAGACGCGAGCTCAGCATCTCTGGAATCTGCCTACCGACTGGCTGCTGCGAAATATAAATAGCAAACACCACGATAAGGAAATTTCGCCTCAGTGCGTTAATTTCCTAATTTCAAAAATAGACATTTCCAACTAAATGTATTCTTCGCCATTTTTTTTAGGAGAAAATCCCTACAGCGGAGATGTTGCAAGGAATTTTTAAGATTTATGTTTTACAAAAAAGTCAATACTGCCTTTCCATATTGAAATATACTCTGGCAGAGATCTTCTGATAAAAATGTCGTCAAGAATACATTTTGTTTGAAACGTCTATCTTTATAATTGACGCATTGAGCCGAAATTTCCTTAACATGGGATTTCCTATTTAAATTTCGCAATTTCCAGCCGGTAGGCAGGGGCCTTAAGGTGGCCACCTGAGTAGGCCGCCGAAGAGTGTGCAGAACTCCAGCAGAAAAAGTTTTTATTAAAAAAACCATCCAACGTGTCTGAGTGAGGTCTACTTACGAATAACATTTAAGAAACGTTACGCGTCTGTATACGTTTTTCAGTTCCTCCATTTCTCTCTAAAGCATGTTTTTGTGGTAGTGGAAATGGCTCAAACGGGTGGTTTCACGTTCATTTTTTTTTTTTCGGTATAATCATTCCGGTACAAAACTTTTAAAAGGATTAGGGACGAGCGTCAAACATCTCATAGAGGCGCGTTATTGGCGGAAAGATTGCACGCCAGTTCATTGCTTTGCGCGTAGAGGCGATGAGAGAGTTGATGCGCACGTCTCGGTCGCCCCTAGCGCTCCCACGCTTTTAGGCCTCAGATGTGCAAACTTTCTTCAACCAGGCGGCCACCTTGACCCGTTTGTTCGCAGAGCGACGTGGCTGCGACGTCGCCAGTTTCCCCTCGCCACGTCACAGAGTACTTACGGATACAGAGGCGAAACAACCGCTTCACAATGCGAACTCCAGCCGTACACGCGCTAGCGAAATGTCGGAACTCCGTTCTCCAATCAGCGCCTGCTTACCTACTTGCCAGCCGGCAGCCCTGCCAGTAGGGAAACCTTTGCAGCATGCAGTAGCCAATCGGACGCAAGCATTTGTTTTTCCTGGTGAGCCACCAAATCTCGCAATGGCCACGTATCATTGGTGGCGTAGCGAGCGCGTGGCTAGTTCTCCGACCTCACAACACGGCGACCAGAGGTCTGTTCCCAGCGGGGTCACGACTGGAACAGTAGCTAACGTTGTCGTAGGCAAGCGGGTTTTATCGGGGTATTCCCATTTACTGCACTCTATCATTCCGCTGATACTCAATCCTAGGGCCTGATTCGATGCCAATCTCAAGGATGACAACATCTATTGCGTTACCGCCACGGAAATCCGTCACTTCCTGAGTGTCGCTCCTTCATCGGTGTCACTGCAGACTGAAGATGACGTAGACCTATTTTTACCTTCTGCATGCGTATAAAGTATTCGCTCAAGAATTGCAAAAAGCTGCCGAAATTACATATTTCAACAGTGACGTGAAGGTTTTTTTTTTTTCTAACTTTTGTTTTTAACCTCAAAACCGCTGTTTTAGGGTAAACAACTGCATTTTACGAACTTCGGGATATAATATTTGCGTTACAACTCAATCCAAAGAGCACTTACAGTGTGCTGACCTGAAGCCACGTGGTTCTCGGTTCTGCGGGAAATAAAGCAGTTCAGTTTCGGAACGCGGAGATGGTTACTGCACATGTTTTATGCCTGATCTTTCCTATATTCCCGCTACGGGACAATAATACAAATTATCCCTAGCATACCATATTTCACGGTTACTGCTCACCGCTCTGAGCTTTCGTCGGCGACGACCGCCTGGGGACTTTCGTGGCCACTGCGCACGTGAAAACGACCCGCTTATTCACGTGTTCCTATCCTAAGTTAGTTTGAACTGCAAACACACTCCTTCAACTACAGTCTGTTCACTACTAACTGAATACATTTTAAAACCCTTATTAGGATCTACTTTTCTTTTCATTTCGTATCGTTCCGCTAGTTTAACACTGTCACGGTAAATAAGTACTCAGAGACAAAATGGGGTGGCGGTTCCTTTGATGTGGGCGCACCCATTCTCTGATTGGCTGCGCTGGACTTTGGGGACGGGTGTGGTGTCTCTAAAGATATTTAAAAACATGCACAAGGCAACATCATTAAAAACAAAATATAATTTTTTTTAGAAAAAAAAACTTTTAAAAAAGCAGCCTCAAAACCAAAATATCTAGTTATTTAAATTTATGTTCTTCAGTCCGGCAAGTATTAACATTATATTTTAGGCGTAAACAGTGAAATCATATACGAGACTCAAATTCCTAGTTTTATCCTTTATTCTTTAACTGAAATAAATATCACGTCCTAGCAACCCGAAACTATAAATATTTACTGTTTGCTGCATACTACTCTGTTACTGCTGCTGCAACAAGGCTATGTTGATGTAGTCCATTAACGGTTACTTCCAACTCTTCTGAAGTNCCTAGTTTTATCCTTTATTCTTTAACTGAAATAAATATCACGTCCTAGCAACCCGAAACTATAAATATTTACTGTTTACTGCATACTACTCTGTTACTGCGGCAAGGCTATGTTGATGTAGTCCATTAACGGTTACTTCCAACTCTTCTGAAGTCCTGCTGAAGTTCTACTTTCAGGCTATTCTTCCTCCTCAGCCAAACAAAGCTCAACTAAGTCTAGGAAATTACACCAAAGGGGCAACGCACTGTATCTGTGCGCACGAGAACTATTTCGTACAAGAAATTACCAACACGCCTATTTTCACTCTGTTTTACCTCATGTTAAGTGTTAATGAAATTTTATAACTTATAGATAAAATATAAGTATAGTTCAATTTAACGAAGAATAAGATACTTTTACGTTAACAAAAGTTTAAAACGTTTGTGATATATGCCATGTTTAGGAAATAACCAAGCACGTCATACACGGGGTGATTCCTGGAAGGTTTGATTCTAAAAAGTGCGAAGAAACCGCGAGTAGACTATAGCATCGAGGCCTCGCGCTAGGGTTGCGAGGGTAATTGATGGCTCGCGGTGTAGCGCAGGAAACACCCCGGAAAGGGGCGGACAATGGAGGGGGGTGGACGACCCCTGCAAACCACTGACAGCAGGGACGAGCTGGCGAACAGGGGATGAAGAAGGGTGCAGTTGNGGGGGGTGGACGACCCCTGCAAACCACTGACAGCAGGGACGAGCTGGCGAACAGGGGATGAAGAAGGGTGCAGTTGGGAGAGTGAACGCGGCATCTGAAATTGTAACGCGCGAATTCATGACCCTTCGGTCCGGGTCAGCGCACTGAAGGAAGCGTGTTTTGAAAAATGTCGGTATATCGATGTTACGATATTATCGAAGTTTTCTGTATTTTCGCAATTTTCGGTATCATCGAAATTTTCGGTATCATCGAAATTTTCGGTATCATCGAAATTTTCGGTATCATAGAAATTTTCGGTATTATCAAAGTTTTCAGTACTATCGGCATCCGATATTATCCAAATTTACAATATTATCGATACTATCGGCATTTCCCATATTAGCTTCATTCTTGATATTATCTAGTCGTGAATTTTTTTTTGTCACCTGTAATTCAGTCTCTTTGTTGTATGCAAATAAGAATAAAATATGGCATGACTGTAACACATTTATATGTTTATATAACTCTTTTACATCATCGCCTGGCNTACAATATTATCGATACTATCGGCATTTCCCATATTAGCTTCATTCTTGATATTATCTAGTCGTGAATTTTTTTTTTGTCACCTGTAATTCAGTCTCTTTGTTGTACGCAAATAAGAATAAAATATGGCATGACTGTAACACATTTATATGTTTATATAACTCTTTTACATCATCGCCTGGCTTACGCAACGTTCAAGTTAGTTAGTTCATTGTTTTGTTTTGCTTTTTTTTCCGGTCCGCGCTCGTGTGTAAACAAACAGCGGTTCACGACCAACACCAACGTGTCAGTTTGTATCTCCTGGAATGAAGTATTCATTAATGTAATAAATAAAACATTTTTATACATGTTCTGAGTGAATAAACGTTTGTAGTTTTTTTCTGCTATGTTTAAACTTAGTTTCTTTTCCCAGAAATTCTTGAAATTTCACATAATATGCTTATCTAGAAAATGCGCTGTTTCATGCAAATTGAAGTCGGTATACATTTTAAAGCTCGAATAAACTTGATGAAACTTCTGGCGAGTGTGTTTTGTTATNATAAAACATTTTTATACATGTTCTGAGTGAATAAACGTTTGTAGTTTTTTTCTGCTATGTTTAAACTTAGTTTCTTGTCCCAGAAATTCTTGAAATTTCACATAATATGCTTACCTAGAAAATGCGCTGTTTGATGCAAATTGAAGTCGGTATACATTTTAAAGCTCGAATAAACTTGATGAAACTTCTGGCGAGTGTGTTTTGTTATATTTTCTATGTACGTTGCAATTCTGAAAGCTTTGNTATTTTCTATGTACGTTGCAATTCTGAAAGCTTTGATAAATGTGTGCGTGTTATTTAGTATTTGCGCGATTCGCAATTTACGAGCTGTACATCAGCAGGTATGTCGCTCGTTTTGTTGCTGGATAGTTAGGAATACATTAAAACAATGTTATAGCGTCCATCCGAACGATTTAATCTGTATGAGCAGATACATCATACAGTAAGTACTAGCTTCGGCTCGACTAACCTTCTAGGTAAGTATGTTGGGGGAAAATAAGATTCCGCATTAAATGTGTGGACGCAGTTACATGAAATATATTGTCACCGGGTAGGTATTGTGTCATTGGTATTCTGGTGAAGTTTTATTCGTGTCAGTGTAGGCATTCAAATTTTATAAGCGAAAAGATTTTTTTTTTTTNATTGGTATTCTGGTGAAGTTTTATTCGTGTCAGTGTAGGCATTCAAATTTTATAAGCGAAAAGATTTTTTTTTTTTCGTATGCAAAGTAGTAGGCCTTACCAAACGTTAGTGTTATGTCCTTTAAAAACTGCGTGGCTANATTTTTTTTTTTTCGTATGCAAAGTAGTAGGCCTTACCAAACGTTAGTGTTATGTCCTTTAAAAACTGCGTGGCTAAACGAATTTTTACAAAACTTGCATCGAGTGACAAATATTTATTGTGGAAGTGTGCTGTAAAAATTTGGATCAATTCTGTTCAGTCATTGAGTTTGAAGAGAGTTCTGAAAATACGATGTGTGTCAGTGTTCATAAAAGTAGAAATTTGGGTGAAATCGACTGAGTAGTTCTTAAGGGTTTTTTTTTCCTCTCGCCTTTTTTTTCAGCTATAATTTTCTTGTATCGTTATCTTACAAAAATGGTGGGCAAATGAATATGTGAATTTTTGAATTCGATGCTGACGTGTCGTTTTGAAGTACCAATTTTGACACTTCACCTAGTTTTCTTTTAAAGTTGGCTATTCTGAAAATAAGTACACAGCATGGTCGAAAACTTAAAAAATCTGGTGTCATTGCGGTTTACTATACGTGTATCGCCTCACACTGTGATAACTTCGACTTGAGTCCTGGACGTCTACAATTGTGTATGAGAGTAGCAAGTTTGCTGTAATCGGTGCATGGAATCGCAAGTTTATAGGGGGAGTGGTGTAACGTATACAAGTAAACGCCTCAAACAAACATGTAGGCAGGAAGAAGAAGCCTTCCTTGTAATAGGAAAGTAGGCTAAAAAAAATTAGTTGCGTATTTTATAGAATTTGCGGTTCATTTTTTTTTTCAGCCAAGGATGAGAACTTGGGTTAGTTAAAAATATTGTTTAATATATGTTGAAAATAACTACAGTAATATTAAATTCTATTTTGAAAAATACCAAGATTTGCTGTGAAACTTAATTTATGATTATTACTCTTCACTGCATAACGCTATGTGATAAAATTAACTATTACTATTTTCAGCAAATGTATATTAGCAACAGTCTTATCACACGCACATGCACACACATATTGCAACGTAATTTTATTTTGTATTAGAATGTACATACGNTAGCAACAGTCTTATCACACGCACATGCACACACATATTGCAACGTAATTTTATTTTGTATTAGAATGTACATACGCAGATACTATCTTTACTTCTCACTCACTTCTCTCATGTGTTTTTTTGTCTAAGTAACACGTCCACTGTGCAGTGCAGTTGCGTCTCGTGTTTTCGCAGGCGGAATGGGCGCTGCTTGCATCGTACACTGTACGCTCCGAGCACGTAGATGCGTGCGTCACGTTTAGTTGTAGATACACGAGGCAGTAAAACGCGTTTCGGCAATTTATGCCACTGGTTGTTGGAATGGCTACATTGTCGCTCGTTTATGCTCTCGTTCAAGAACCATCTACCCTTAACACCAATGATGTGTATGTTATAAATGTCTTTATTTACATAAAATTGTACCATCGATGATATAATTAATTCTGGTGATATAGTCTGTCTAAGAGTGTATCGGTATAATTTTGTGTTACATTATGTGATACCGATGTCGCTGGTAGTTTACAATTGTTGACAGTATTGATATATACTCATTTAATGTTTTCAGTAATATCAGAAGTCAAAAGATGCCAATATTTTCAACTATACTGGAATTTAAATGATACTGATACTGATAACTATATTTACGATAATATAAATTATTTCGATATTATCGACGATTTCGGTATTATCGATCATTTCTGCACTATCTATAATTTTTTGTATTATCGATAATTTTGATGTTATCGATAATTACGATATTATCGATATATCGATATATCGAACATACCTAGTAATAATTTGGAAAAATACCGAGATTAAATCTTTATGATATCGAACAGTTCTAATTCCAGCACAGTGTCAAACTGGGAAAAGCGACCGGACACCATAAGCTATATAGGCTCTAAATGTAAAGGTTAAATGAACATTTTTAAAATCAGCATTAGAAACATATCACTGCCCCTTCCTGCAAGTATTTTAACGGATACAGTGATCGGCACGCGCAGACTAAAGTTGGCAACGACCGGAGGGAAAGAAGTTCCGTATCTTAACGTTGAATTGTGAATACTGAAACGATTTCTTTTGTTTTCAGTTTAGGCATAAATGTGTAAGAATTATCAAATGTATAAAATACTTACTTTTATTATATTTTCACAGTTTCACGTGACCGAAGCTTAAATTAAGTGATCAAGCCCATCGAAATGGAAATTTTACATTAAGTGGAAGAATACACTAAGTGCATACAAGAAAATCTTTAGCAGGGCTTTCAAAAGTGCTCAGTTTACCGTGAACAGCTTATAAGTGTGTGCGATACTGTGCCAACGCCGGAAGTAGAACATTGGCAAGGTTCATGGCAAGTAGAACATGGCGCCGAAAGGGCGGGAAGTGGTGTGAGCCAGTGACGGATACTGTAAACAAAAATCTGTATTTTTTTTTACAAGTAATTCTTTGGAAAGTACTTGCCATGATAATTTTTGTAACTCAAGTGAATAAGAGCCATTTTTTACGAAACGTTAATGTGGAACGCGTAAAATTAATGTTGACTTTCAACGAGCAAGTACTGTAAACTCAACAGTTTCGTACATTTCATAAAACAATACTTTGTAAAGTTGTAGAGTTGCATTATAATCTATGGCAACTAGTTTACAAAAGAATTATTTGTAAAAAGTACAAAAAATTTTTACCGGGTATTCAAAACTCGTCGCAAAAAAAAAAAAAGAGAGAAGTGGTTGCACACAAGTTTTCTTGTAAGCTCTTGACGGCATTACAGCTAATAAAGGAACTACTTCCCTAATGAAGGCTGTGTGTATTCATACTAACAGTGGGGGCAGCGGTGGCGCAGTAGCTAGAGCGCTCGTCTCCCACCACGGTGATCCGGGCTCGATCCCCGAAGGGTTCACTCTCGGATTTTCGCGCATGTGGGAATCGTGCTGGACGATGCCGCTTCCCGGCGGGTTTTNCCTAGGGCCTCGCGTCATGTCCGGGGATGACGGGCACCTACGGGTCCCGGCTTGAAAGCCCGTCATTAGGAGGCTGTCGCCTCGCCCATGATTCACTTCGCACGCGAAATTTATTTACTTTTAATAAAAGTAAATTTTTACCATTTCGTAATGTTGGTATTGGCTTGTTTTATGAAGGGTTTTACTTTTTTTTGTTTTTTTTTTTTGTGAGTTCTGATGGAAAATAAATTGTGGGGTGAGGTTTTCCCGTGTCTTCTATGGCCCTCCCTTGAATACACCCCTGCCGTGAGCCACACGCAGGTTTGCGACATTCAAATAAGTCTTAAATAGTGCTATGATAAGAACGATGCGGTTAGGGAATATTTCCGCATTTTCCTGACTCCCAGTCTCTACCCCTGGATAATCTTAGTGGCTCGTATCTTTGACCATCTTAGAGTGGGGTTCCGACAATTAGGCACGCACGCAGTAACCAGTAATAACCATTACAGTCGTGGAAATGCAGATTAATCTGGGACAGATTGCGATACAAACGATTCCTTCATAGACGTGACTAAACCATGTTTTGATCAGGCCTGTAAAAATTCCCTTCGATCCAAGTAGAGGAAATTAGTTCTTTGGCCACTTTTCCCAAGATAATTTGGATTCCAATTTGTTCCACAGAGAGGTCATTTTTACCGTATTTCCGTAGCAACATTATAATTTTAGTAATCGAGTACGTAATTTAAAAATGATAGTTATACAAAAAATGTTATTACATATCTACCAAACCATTTGAACCATTTTCCGCAATCTGCGTGCTAATTTTACCAATGGCACACATTAAATGTAGTAATTCGCAGCCTCTTTAGTCAGCCATTTTTGAAGAGAGTAACACTTGAAAAAATAAATTTCCTAGATCATATCCCAGGGAAAATTACGACTTGAGATTTACGCAGCAATCCCTGATCGCACACACGGGAACCATGGCTTCTCTATTTACGATACACAATTTGCGCGATAATTTTTAATTCCAGCCAAATGAACGCCCGCGATAACTGTGTCCTCTTTACATTTCGTTGCCATCCTTACCTCACATACCACAGCCAGCAGCATTCAGTCGCATCATTCTACAAAGTTGACATTTCCTAGCAGAGGAATGGTTTCTCAAGCGTAGCACCCTCTCCTTCTCCTGGTCCCAGCAACTCGATGGTGCGGTAAGGGGCCGCGGTGGTGTAGTGGTTAGACTTCTCGCCTCCCACCTTGGCGAACCGGGTTTGATTCTCGGCGGAGTCGCTCCCGGATTTTCGCAAGTGTGGGAATCGTGCCGGACGATGCTACTGGTCAGCGGGTTTTCTCGGGGATCTCCCGTTTCCCCCCGTCCCTTCATTCCGGCTCCGCTCCATACCTCACCTCGCTTCACTCTCATCGGCTCTCAATACCTCGATGTTTAAAAAGCCGCCCAATGCAACAGCGAAGAAGGGGGGGGGGCAGCCATGCTCTATCACGAAATGCAAAGGGGTTGCACTAGTTTTTACACACTCTCCTAAATGTGCATGGCCAGAGATAAATTTTGATTTTTAATTGTGGTTAAGTTATATAGGATAATTGGTAAACGTCCCGCATTCCAAATTAAAACAATGTTACAAATATAAATTAATATTTGTGTATATGCTATTTACGGCAAAGTGAGCATTTTTGAAAGCCCACTCATTTGGAATAATAGTCAAGAAGTATATCGTATTTTAGCCTCAGACGTTAACTTTCGAGTGCAGTGGAATATACACTCTCAGTTTATTACTCACATGGAGATATTTATTTAAAAAGGTGGTTAAAGAAAAAAGTAACCAGGGCCTCAAAAGTGCTCATTTTACCTTGAACAACCTATATAAATAAATATATATGAACACCTGACAAATTTGGCACTTCTCCGCGCAAAACCAAAACACAGCCCAATTTTTTTGATTAGCTACCCCCGCTTTTCTAGTGGCGGAAATTTTCCCTTTGCCAAACTCTCCCATAAGAAAACTCGTGTTGTTCCTTGCCTCAAAGCATCCCATTGTAGGAGGGCCACAAAAATAAACAAGAGAATTGCTCAATTCACTGTGTTCCAAAAGCAAGAGCGTAGTTTGTGATGATTGCAAGGAACACATACTCGTGAAATATGATTTTAATCTAAAACTTACGGTAAGTTCTACGACGTCGGGAGACAATAAATAGAAACCACAAACTACGAGAGAGATCAAATATATACAGTTGCGACAGAACGTGGTCTGCGTAACGCCAGTTGGCTACTGCGAAACGACCGTCATACTTCATGAACTCACAACACGAAAAGTACTTGCCACCTCCATGTAGTTATTTCAGCAAGGCCGTTAATATTCCCGAATAATCTATATTTTATAAGTTACCTAAGACACTGAAAAAATAACTCTTGTATAAATATTTTATTGGTTAGACAAATTTAATTTCAGATTTGGTTGAATAGTTAGCGTCCTTTTACATAACATATGATGCAGTTAATTCAATCTATCAACTTTAGGAAATGCTTTTTTGTAATCTGTTTTTGTAATTCAATGCTCCTATTGTCTATTATTTTTAACATCAATTTAGTCAGACAATATTATTAGGCCTACGTATTGGTTATATAAATGTGTATTATATTGCACTGGATTTTTATTGCATTTTAATACATCTTATACTGTCTTAATTATATGTCATTTTACCAATTGACGAATCCCATATTCAGAGGACATTATATGAAATGACTGTATGTATTGGGTGATTAAAATAAATAAATGAAACAAATAACTCGATAACTTTAGGCGAGGCAGATTTAGAAATGTCAAACCCAGTGTCCTCCTCTTATCCATGTAGAAATGTTAACATGTAAAGTTTTCTTTTCAAACATCTTTATCTACCAGCGTTTGGGCGTCTCGCATCATCGAAACGTTACAATCTCCCGAACCCCCCCCCCCNCGTGTGACATTGAATCGTAGACCAAAGATGTTGGCCGATTTTTGTATTCAGCTCAAGTCTCCAACATTTCGCAGAACTGACACAGAATCACGTTCTTATCAATGATGTAGTCGTTTGTTTACATTTATTCACGCTCGCGTATTTAAATACTTTAAAAAAAATTAGCATATCAAGGGCAGCTTTAATTAATCCCATTCTCATTAAAAACTTGGCCACAGGTACTGTAATTAGGTTTCAAATTTCTTATTTATGTCACCAGTGTGCTGCTGCTTTCTTCAGTTCAAGTCACGTGGTTTCGGCAGCTCCAATAACAAATGCTGGGATGTATAAGTGTATCTCTGCCCAGTTAGCATGCGCACTTTGCCCTGCACTTACTCTACGCGGCGGTGACTATAATTCTACGTTAGTTTGAAATATCTGGAGCTCTAAAGTTATTCGCAGATAATTTTTAAAATTTAATCGCATGCAATACACCAAAAACAAGTTATCCTAAAATGGATAACTTTAAATCACGTGCATATTAACGAAAAACTACATTTTATTGATTACATACTGATAGTAAACTTATTATTTTACAGTAAACAGATATTTATGAATTCGCTTTTCCTCTTATTTGATATATTTTCATTAAAATATTATAATATGCATATTATATACAAGTTGCATCTTGTCTATTTCCACTGTAATGAAAATTAACGCAGTGAACCCCCCATGTCACGTAAACCTTGTTCGAGCTTTCACTTTAGTACGTAATAGGTATGAGTTTTTCCTCTTACGGCGCCGCGAGATGACTTGTGAGCGTGTAAATCATCCTTCCGCGCACACAGTCTCGGGCGTGGAGTAGGTGGGACCCTTGCGGCGTCCTCGTGCGTCATCTCCAAAGTGACTTAGCATGTCTTCTTCCCGCGAGATTCTAACACATAGCCATCTACTTACGGAAGTTACGTTACCTAGAGAGGAATANCGTGTCTTCTTCCCCGCGAGATTCTAACACATAGCCATCTACTTACGGAAGTTACATTACCTAGAGAGGAATATGTTACTGCGCTACACGAGTCTTGATAAAACACGTTTTGGCCCCCCCCCCCCTCTTATGTTGCAGGAAGTAGATGAACCTTACAGAGTCCCGGTGGCTGGCGGGTTTTCTCGGGGTAATCCCGTCCTCCCTCGCTCCTGCATTCCGTCACCAGCTTCGTTCTAAAGCTCAGTTCACGATCGATTTCGTATACGTAAGGCATATCTGCATAGAAGGTGGGTATGAAAAGTGTGGCTCATAGTAAATGTGCTTATTAAATCAGTCACGACTATATATTTACTTGATTTTGGTTACATGATGATTTATTAAGTAAGTTGCATACGTGAAAGGTATTTTTAAATATGTAAAGGAAAATAAAAGAAAAGATACGAGCAATTTTTCCATTTAAAATCTTTAAATAAATGTAATAAATTACTTTTTTTTTTTCTTGCGTTCCGATTCACTGAAGGTATTACGCACACGACACTAAAGGAAATATTGCCATATTGTACGTCCATACATCGATGATATACCCTACACGATATGTACACGATGACCGTAAACAACGTGGTGTAGAGTACCTACTTTCGTTTTGATAAGTATACGTTCATTACGTACACGTTCATTAAGTACACGTTATTCATTGCGAAGCGAAACGAGACCAACGAGACTTAAAAATCTTACAACCTCCTCTACCCAAGCTAGTAACGTCACAACTAATAGGAAAACGTAAGTGGCCAATAGGGCTGGCCGCTTGGTTAGTTTAGATATGAGGCGGGTCGTATTTTAATGAAAAGTGTGACTTCTGCGCAATAATACACCACGGTGTTCAACTTGTGTGTTCCTCGGTGTCTTGTAAATTACTCTGATAGGCTAAAAAGTGCATATCATTAGGTTCCTGAAAATGATGAAAGAGTAAATGAGTGGGGGAACGATATTTCGTGAGATATTTTCGTGCCCACTAAGTTTAAACGTGTAAAAAGACTTTTTGTATATCAACTTTATAAGCGTTCAGAAGAAAAGTGATACTCAAGTAACATTATTATTATTATTATTATTATTATTATACTGAATGTTTGAGTGTACAAGCATGAGCGATGTCAAAGAACAGCTTTTCTGGCCTATACCAAAGCATAATTATTTCACGCACTCCACGTGAAACCGATTTTTGCAGTATTTTGTGTTTAAATAAAACCTATTTCCGTGACATTAATCAAATTTATTGGAGATATTTGAACTTCTTTATTAGTTAGTTCCTACCAATTATTTCAAACACTATAGTTGTGTTAAGAAATATAACACACAGCGAGATTCACTTTAAAGAGATTACATTTACAATACCTTCCTCGTTGGCTAAACCAAATACACTAGTGTATTTTGTTAAACATTATTACATAACATCATTGCTAAACAAAGAACAAAAAAAGAAACTGATTATTTTTTAAACATTCAGCGAATTTTTAATTAAGTTATATTTCTGAACACAGTTTTTTTTCCTTGCTTACAAATAATGACAGAGTTAATACGACAAAATTTAAGAAATGGTCTACAGCTAGTATGTATATTTAGAGAATGTGTCACTAAGTAATGATTCTGAACATCGTTCTTAACTTGATTACAAATGGCAACAGATTGAAAGCAGCAAAAATTTGGTATTATGCAATACTGCCAATTTTATTACATATCCCAAAACAATGCCGCGTGGCGATTAGCGATCGCATTGCCTATCGCCAGTGACGTCACATGTAGAGGTTGTAAGGCCTTGTAGTCTGGGTGGCCGTGGAGCGGACCCCAAGAGGTAATGGCGGGAGCCAACTGATTCTACCTTGAGTTGTGATGAGCGTTCTGGTTGGCGCTTAACAGCAAGCTGTAAGAGTAGTGATCAGTGCGAAGTAAGGTGTGAAGGTGGAGCCAGTGGCGGAATGCAAGGGCAGAGAAAACATGAATGCCTCGAGAAAACCCGCCGTCTGCCACGCGAGTAATCTGAGGAATGCACCGCTGCTGCCACCCCTCCCCCTCCACCACTCACCACCCTCGGCGCCACCTAGAAAACGCCTCACCAGGTAAAGTCTGTTCGCAGTATCTTCACACTTTTTGAATCAAGCCTTTCAAAAATAACCCCATTAATGACGTGTTCTGTTATTCCCTAAATGTGTAATATATCACGGGCGTTTTATACTTGTGTCAAAATAAAAGCATGTTATTTTTGGTAACGTTGAAATTTTTTATTGTGTGTGTGTGTATATATATATATATATATATATATATATATATATATATATATATATATGTGTGTGTGTGTATATATATATAAGTGTTTGTTTAAGTGTATATATGTATATGTGTATATATATGTGTGTATATATGTGTGTATATATGTGTGTATGTATATGTGTGTATATATGTGTATATATATGTGTGTATAAGTGTATATATATATATGTGTGTGTGTATAAGTGTATATGTGTGTATATATATATGTGTGTATATATATATGTGTGTATATATATATGTGTGTATATATATATGTGTGTATATATATGTGTGTGCGTGTGCGCGTGCGTGTGTTACTATACATTTATAATTCATATGAACAAGACAGAGAGAAAACAGGTGTATTGGCAATATCTAGTAAGAAAATAGTTCTCGTGCAGAATATTAATAAACTGAGTGCACCCAAGATCGGTGCGTTATCCATTTCTTGTAATTTTCTCGACTTGGTTAGAATATGTTTGCACGAGGCAAAGGAATAGCCTGAAAACAGAAGAATTTTAAGCAGGGTTTCAGAAAAGTTGGAAGTGATCATGAGTGGACTATAGCTGTTCTTCCAGCCCAAGTTCCATATCCCTTTGGGAATTTATTTATTTATCAAAAAGCATTTTGGTACGAACTGTCTCTCATAACTGCTGTATATAAAATAAATAGTACAGTGTTCCCTCTTCAGGGTGAAAAACGCGTATTGTTACGTTTTAAATTACAACGGCGACTGCAGAAACAACAAAGTTCTCGGAATCGGATAAATCACTAATAGCTGTGCGATATTGTAATTTTCGCCTTACAATTGAAGTCTTATATTGAGCACTGTGGAGAATTAAATTCCCTTGAATAAATACACAATCAATGTCAGTCTACGAAGTTGAGCGAGCTGCGGTTAAATTTTTAATGCATTCCTTAATAAAACTTGTTTTTCTGAAGAGTTTATTTTTAGTTCATTATAGCATAACCACTTTTTGTATCGTATAAGTAAAGAAACGTACTTGTCTAATACTGTCCGTAGCTATAATGCCAGCACAGTAACTGTACTCATAGACTCCCCTATTTATTTATTTATTTATTTATTGAATTTCTCCTATGCGAAAGTGCTCACTGTGAATTTACTTCGGCCCACAGTATTTGAAGCTACACTAAATGAAATGCCTACAGGCTAAAAATTTGGATACACATTAATGTTAGTTTTATAAATCGTATACATGGCACTAAAGCACGCAAACAGTCTACTGAGTAGTGTTAATTTTAGTTTGATGTGGGGTTAATTTAACTATTTGCAATATTCTGAAATATATGGTCATTTTAAACCTAAAACATGGAATATGTTTAATTTCCCGTCTCACAGTATCATGGCTAAAGACTATTCTCACGCATTTCGATGTTTATTTTTTTATCTTATCGTACGTACCCTATTCTAAATATGTTACGCTATATATATACATATATGAAACAATTAAATTATTGACCTGGAAATCTGTAAAGTAAAGTCTTAGATGTACTAACAATAGAGACTTATTGAATTATATTGCTCCAAATTTTTAATGACAACACACACATAAATTCCTGATATCTGCTAAATACAACGTGGGCCAGAATTCATGTGCCAAACTCCAGGAGGCGATTCCTTTTGGAAAGCAAGGTGGGATATACATTGACAAAACTATCATGTTGTGAATATTAAGGTAGGTACCCATTGAATTTTGAAATGCATAAATGTAAATATTTCAGAAAGTACTCGAGATGGAGCGACCAAAATCGGAACAGTGTTTCACGAATCTGATATGATAAATCAGTGTAAATTTGGTTGGTAATATCGTTCACCTTTATTACGTAAGTAGGGGTATTCACCCTCTTATCGCAGGGGCCTTAGGAACACTAGGCGGTAAAGAAAATTCGTGGCACATTAAGGCCCACCATGGCACAGTGAAGACGAAAGATCCTTTTGTCCGAACTCGCTCCGGTAAACAGTTATATAGAAAACACCACTCAAAATTTCGAATGTGCGGTGTAGCCCTGCGAGAGTAGGCAACACACTTGCCACGCACGCTACGCACGTAGCAGAAACATCAGGCGAGAATGCGATACCTTTGGCCCAGACGTCCGAAAATAATATTTACTTTTCTAACTGTCGCAAACTATTTTCGTTCTGTTGCTGCACTGTGTGAAGTGAACCACGAAAGAGAGAAAAGCACATTTGTCTCCAACAGTTGCTAAAGAATAAAGGCTATCCAACATTCAGGCCAAAGTTGTCTGTAAGGCCCGAAGTAACCACATCATTCGACATGTTATTTGTTATCATATTCCTATGACTTTGAAAATTAACAGCTATCGCTAACACTAATGTACCATTTTTTTTTTGCCAGTTATTAAAAATATGTATACACAAAAAACAATTTCAGTAACCCAAAATTTTACAACTTGATCCACGTTTTCAAATAACGTTAAGTCACAGAACTGCTTTTCGTAATTCTCTCTCGACATTGTTATAAATATCCCAGACATTGATCATGGACTACTTATGACCGCGTCGGTACACAACTTTCATTTTTAATAGTGATATTTCTGCTAAAACTTTAAAACTATATGTCGGGGATACCTAGTATACTTAACTTTACCAGAAAAGCATGTAAAATGCTGCATCTTATATGGAATTAAAACGTACGACACTGACACAGTTCTGTGTTTCGAAGTCTATATCACCACTTTCAAGCATTTCAGTTGTGTGCGTTACGTATATGCCTACGGCACAAGCAAGCAATCTGAAACAAAAGAAAGCCTGCTGATGTGTATAAACGGTACTGAAATATTCCTTGTACCAAACAATTCTGGGAATGTATTTTTTGAACATGGAATTTAAAGATTCTTCAATAACATGTAAGCTGCCTGAAACTAAAATAAATCTTTTAGGAAATGCTAAGAGATAATTCAAACTGTTACAAATCACAAATACATTTTATCAATTAACTAATGTAATAATATGGGCTTTGCAGTGATAATTTTATCTAATTTCAAGCAGAAACACGCGGTAAACTTTCAAAGTTTTAAAAACTGAAATAATGAAATTTTATAGATAAGAAGAATCTTTAAGTCTCATATTTACATTATACAACTTATAACTTCGTCACCTATGTTTTTTTTATACACACATACATCCCGAATGAATATTCAATTACGATAATAAAAAAAAATATTTTCTGAAGTTATTACACAGTGTCACTTACTTAGGAGATATTATCGTTAAAGTGAAATCGAAAACGGTAGAATTTGGAGCTAATGTATGCGAGAACACCCGCATAACTTTCATCAGAGAATTGCATTTCAGCGCCTAGGGGTTATGCAAACTCGCGTCGCAGGGGTGCCATGCTGGTAGTCAGGCGTATCGAAAGTGCTATTCCAAACACAGGATTGAGAAGGAAGCTACTACCAACCTACGCGGAAACGAGACTGACATTTGATTCGGCAGTTAAACACAAGGACCACAGCTGCATATCATTCACCAGAGGGACAGCTTAACACATCGTCTGAAGTCAACGACGTGAATGCAATTTAACAATATCAATCAAAATCAAACCGCCCAAGTTATATGCTTTCCGTATAGAAAGCAATGTTCATGTTTTTACAAAAATTATTACTGTGCGAAAACTTATTTTCTGTAATAGGATAATTCAATATGATTTAACACTTATAAAATTAATTAAACTTTATAGTATACATTGTATATTGTAAATTTAAAGCAATACATTTGTATGGCACATTGTATATTGTATACCGTACATATTACAAGACGCCAGAGCAGCGTATCCGAGTTCGTAAAGGATGGGGTGGGGGTCTTAATAAAAATTAATAACAGTGACGTATTATAATATTGTATTTTGCACGCTTATTATTTTACTTCCACTGCGCACTTTATTTTATTATTGTCTGAAATATTTATATTTGCTATTTATATTATTTATATTTCTCTCTCTCTCTCTCTCTCTCTCTCTCTCTCTCTCTCTCTCTCTCTCTCATGCGCACTATACACACAACACCCTGGTGGAAAGTTCTACGTTGCATCGTGCTCGATGTTGCTTTAAGATGCACTTAGTTACATATCCCGCTATTCATTAGAATTCCCCATGTAAACTCCGACAATGATTTTCCATTCGCCAATTGTCTTGACAGGCAAAGCCGCACATAGATCGTATTATTCCATATATTCGCATGCAAGCAATTAGCTTCATAATGTGTATCGAGTGGTAGTGTATGGGGTGCATTGTGGCAATAAATCCATCAATGTCCACGTGAAGTTAAAAAAAATTAATAAAAATGGCAATAAACACCTCCCAACTTAAAACAATAAAACAACAAACTTCACAGATATCAGATAAAAAAAACTGAGTAAATAGCGCACACAAATAAAAATTCTAAGCAATGTTTTACGAACCTCGTACAGCTGTTTTAGACACTTCGAGCACCGCCAACGAAATATTACGTCATCTGAAATTAACAGAGTTGTATGGCGTTCACCATAGCTTTGTGAAGTCCGCATTCTTTGAAGAGACTTAAGTGTAGAAGAGTGACTTGGCCACATTACGTCAGCAACGTTCAGAGTTAAAATTACTCCAAGTAAAAAGGATGGATTACACACATTTTAAGTAGGAAAGAAAATTTGATTGGGACACTAACTCGGCATTGGGGCCGTGGTGCCCGCAGCGGCTAGAGCGCTCGCCCCCACCAATGCTCGATTCCCGGCGGGGTTACTCCCGGATTGTATGCATGTGGTAATCGTTCCGGACGATGCCGCTGGTCGGTGGGTTTACTCGGCGGTCTCTCGTTTCCCCCCGCCCTTGAACTCTGGCACTGCTCTCTATTCGCCTCGTTTCACCCTCATCGGCTCTCAAGAGCCCGTGGTTGAGTCCGTGTCACCAGCTATATTGAATGTTTTATTCATTTCTTCGCAATTGAAATTTAGGAGGATTTATTGAAAAATGCGACAGTAGAAGCTTGGTTAATTACTTAACCCATCATTAGAAACATAAAATATGAACTACTAATGCATATTTTAGCAAAATCAAAATACTTTATAATTTTATATATTCATTCACACCCTTTAATGGCAATCAGGTACGACAATTTCCAAAGGAACATGAAATTTAATGCTTCTATAATGAAACTTTTTCAGTAATGACCCTGATTCTTCGGTTATGAAACTAAAACGAATAATTTATGAATAAAGCGTGATGCAGCCTCTTAAGAGCCGCCGAAACCTCTCCACACACGTATAGAGAGAGAGCGAGCGTGACAGACAGAGAGAGTGAGACAGACAGAGAGAGCGAGACAGACAGAGAGAGCGAGACAGACAGAGAGAGCGAGACAGACAGAGACAGAGAGACAGACAGAGACAGAGAGACAGACAGAGACAGAGAGACAGAGAGAGCGAGACAGACAGAGAGAGCGAGACAGACAGAGAGAGCGAGACAGACAGAGAGAGCGAGACAGACAGAGAGAGCGAGACAGACAGAGAGAGCGAGACAGAGACAGAGAGAGCGAGACAGAGACAGAGAGAGCGAGACAGACAGAGAGAGACAGACAGAGACAGAGAGACAGACAGAGAGAGCGAGACAGACAGAGAGAGCGAGACAGACAGAGAGAGCGAGACAGACAGAGAGAGCGAGACAGACAGAGAGAGCGAGACAGACAGAGAGAGCGAGACAGACAGAGAGAGCGAGACAGACAGAGAGAGCGAGACAGACAGAGAGAGCGAGACAGACAGAGAGAGCGAGACAGACAGAGAGAGCGAGACAGACAGAGAGAGCGAGACAGACAGAGAGAGCGAGACAGACAGAGAGAGCGAGACAGACAGAGAGAGCGAGACAGACAGAGAGAGCGAGACAGACAGAGAGAGCGAGACAGACAGAGAGAGCGAGACAGACAGAGAGAGCGAGACAGACAGAGAGAGCGAGACAGACAGAGAGAGCGAGACAGACAGAGAGAGCGAGACAGACAGAGAGAGCGAGACAGACAGAGAGAGCGAGACAGACAGAGAGAGCGAGACAGACAGAGAGAGCGAGACAGACAGAGAGAGCGAGACAGACAGAGAGAGCGAGACAGACAGAGAGAGCGAGACAGACAGAGAGAGCGAGACAGACAGAGAGAGCGAGACAGACAGAGAGAGCGAGACAGACAGAGAGAGCGAGACAGACAGAGAGAGCGAGACAGACAGAGAGAGCGAGACAGACAGAGAGAGCGAGACAGACAGAGAGAGCGAGACAGACAGAGAGAGCGAGACAGACAGAGAGAGCGAGACAGACAGAGAGAGCGAGACAGACAGAGAGAGCGAGACAGACAGAGAGAGCGAGACAGACAGAGAGAGCGAGACAGACAGAGAGAGCGAGACAGACAGAGAGAGCGAGACAGACAGAGAGAGCGAGACAGACAGAGAGAGCGAGACAGACAGAGAGAGCGAGACAGACAGAGAGAGCGAGACAGGCAGACAGGCAGACAGGCAGACAGAGAGACAGAGAGACAGAGAGACAGAGAGACACTGAGACACTGAGAGACAGAGAGACACAGAGAAAGAGAGACAGAGAGACACAGAGACAGAGAGACACAGAGACAGAGAGACACAGAGAAAGAGACACACAGAGAAAGAGACACACAGAGAAAGAGAGACAGAGAGAAAGAGAGACAGAGAAAGAGAGACAGAGAAAGAGAGACAGAGAAAGAGAGACAGAGAAAGAGAGACAGAGAAAGAGAGACAGAGACAGAGAGACAGAGAAAGAGAGACAGAGACAGAGACAGAGAAAGAACTTCACAAGTTTGTGGCGATAACATAAAGACGCGTCCTCCAGCACCGCGGATCACGGACAGCTCGTCAGTTTACCATTGCGATTGAATGACGTCGCTGACCAGCCTCGCCTCTCGCCGCGCACATCCGGTCGATCCAGCGACGAGAAATCAAATTGATTTCCCACCAACGTGTGTCGATGTACGCCTCGACTCTCGCCCTCCCGCCAATCANTGTAATGCTTCTATAATGAAACTTTTTCAGTAATGACCCTGATTCTTCGGTTATGAAACTAAAACGAATAATTTATGAATAAAGCGTGATGCAGCCTCTTAAGAGCCGCCGAAATCTCTCCACACACATATAGAGAGAGACAGAGAGAGAGACAGAGAGAGAGAGAGAGAGACAGAGACAGAGAGAGAGACAGAGACAGAGAGAGAGACAGAGAGAGAGAGAGAGACAGAGAGAGACAGAGACAGAGAGAGACAGAGAGACAGAGAGACAGAGAGAGACAGAGAGACAGAGAGACAGAGAGACAGAGAGACAGAACTTCACAAGTGTGTGGCGATAACATAAAGACGCGTCCTCCAGCACCGCGGATTACGGACAGCTCGTCAGTTTACCATTGCGATTGAATGACGTCGCTGACCAGCCTCGCCTCTCGCCGCGCACATCCGGTCGATCCAGCGACGAGAAATCAAATTGATTTCCCACCAACGTGTGTCGATGTACGCCTCGACTCTCGCCCTCCCGCCAATCAAACACCTGTGCTGTTCTGAAGAAGCCTTCAGCAAATTTGCAGGCTAATATGCAATATACCTAGGGCGACTCCTCATCTGATTAGCTCATGAGCCTACCAAACCCATTATATAATCTATTAGCGGTTTCTTTGCAATTATTAGATCAAACCTTTGAAAAATTACCCCTAATATTATGTGTGTGGTTGTTTCCTAAGTATGTCGTTTACCACAAGCGATATATATGTGTGTTAACATAAAAACACCTTTTTTGTTCAATTGAATTTTTACTTATAGGTTATACGTAAAAATTACCTTATCTTTAAGTAATATAAATAAAACGGAGATGAAATAAGCGTGTTGGTAATGCCTAGTAGGAAATAGTTCACGTGCAAAAATTCATTATTACATTGAATACGCACGAATGCGACGTGTTGTGCCTTTGGTGCAATTCTCTAGATGCAGTTAAGCTTTGTTTGCACGAGGCGTAGGAATATCCTGAAAGTGGAACTTTAGCAGGGCTTCAGTAAAGTTCGAAGTAACCGTGAATGGACAATTCTAGCGTTGGCCTTTGTCCACCCTGTGCTCTCTGTCGATTGGTATAAATCTAGCTAATTTTCAACCGCTACCAGCACCCAGTCCTTTCTCAGTCTGACCTGGGCTGAACCCTAGGTGATGGGCCCACACGGGAAGATGATCATATATTTTTCTTTCCACCTCTCCCAGGCACGCCCACCAGCACTAGTTTATTAGAGGTGACCTCAAATCGGGGTCATAGATCAACCTACAGGTGCTCCTTAGTTTTCGTGACTTGTGGGTTATTCCTATGCACGACCAGGACAATTACCGACCCTCAAACAAGTATAATCCATTTTCGTAGATTAAAAACTGAAATTCTCTACAGTTAAATTCTTTCTTTGGTTTCAAAGGTTCCAAAAAGTAGCTCATTTACATTCAGTTTTTTTATATAATCCTGTGGTATTACATAAAACAGTTATCTTATAAAAGTAAAATTAATGCGGAGAATTAATTTACAGAACTAGTTATGGGAAGGTTTTTATTTGTATGAGTTTTGCTGCATTGATTAAATATCTTGCAAAATCAGCATGTTTGGCTACGGTTTAATTAATTGATATTTTACGGAAATCCTTTATGTGGTCTGCCAGCAACGTTTTTTTTTTTTTTAAGTTTCCGCGTTAAATTAAAATTTAAAATGGCTAAAAGTTGAACCCCAATTGCAGACGAACAAAACTATAGACTTCGAAGAAATTTATTCGTGACGGTCTTTGTTTCAAGAAATCTCCAACTCAGATATGTCATTGTTTTCGTGCAACATTTACGAATTTGTTTCGCGTAAGATTCAATGTTGAAATGCTGAAAATTGTGCTGGAAAAAAGTAGGTTAAAATTTTTTTTTTAGCTGATTTGACTTTTTTATTTAATTTTCATTTATATTATATTTTAGTATTGTAAAATATCTTCAAAACGCAGAAAAACTTTAGACACAGACAAAGAGTCGTTCAGCCCGCCGCAAGGTCGTCACCATCTCTACTGTCCTTGGTTCGAGCACAGACAGGGAGAAGTACATACCCCTCTCGGTAAATCACGAATGGCGACCGCTAGCGATTTTCCCTTATAACTATAATAATAATTATTATTATTTATCCTCTGTCCTACGAAGGTTATAGAGAAGTTAAAATAGGGCACCTGCAGTGTTCGTTTCAGGTGAAGAGTAACTTGTCTTGAAAGCTAGAACTGCTTTCCAAAGTCAAGAAGCTGCTCTTCTGCCTTTGCCGTCATTATTTTACTTTCTGTTCTACAATTTATATAACGTTGCACGTTGGAATTGCCTCCTACTTTTAAAAATTGCGTGTATAAAAATAGAAATATGTTACGTTCGGTGTGATAAGCACACAAAAGAAAGTATTAATTTTANTTTTAAAAATTGCGTGTATAAAAATAGAAATATGTTACGTTCGGTGTGATAAGCACACAAAAGAAAGTATTAATTTTATTGCGTTGCCAACTCCAAAATATTTGAATGCAGATCGACATTCGCTCCTGTAGATTCTGACGCGCTTCAACATAAATGATTCACCCCTTTTTTTCCGCACTCTCCGGTAATGAAGGAACGCCGGGCGTATTTCGGAATCATCCCTAACTTTGAGAAAAATTCAAAGCGGAAGACAAAAAAAAGTTATTTCAAAATTTTTGCGAACAAGCTTGATTTTTTCGAGTTTTTATGTTTATACAAACATTATATTTATTAAACTTGTTTCTGCGAACAATTCAATTTAAGAGATTCCGCCGATATAAAATACCGGTAGGCCTAAAACATTTTGGGAAATTCTCTGAATAGTTTCTTAATGCAAAATAAAAGTATACCTTTTCAGTGACGTCAGCAAGAACAAGCCTGTACGTAAAGTAATTTTCCCATCACAATTCCTATATTTTTAATTAAGTTTTAGAAAGCAGTTATTGCCTTTTCAACCGGTAAAAAATTTAGAAAAAAACCGACGTTTGTATTTTTTAAATCAAGAATTCTCCGTAAATAACTGGCATAAAAATTTTAACAAATTAATTTTTTTTGCGGCTATCCACATTGTGGTCTCTGACCAAGAGTGGTCGAAGCAAATCAACTGCTGTTTAATAACGTTTGTTTTCCTTGTAACAGTAGAATTATTTACTGCATTGCAGTCCTTTGCAGTTACAATAATTATTAATGTGCACGATATAATATATTGCATATTTACATATTAACAGAAGCAAAAAATATATCTGCGGTTAATTTGTAGAAGTCATGATTATATCTGTATCTTGGGACTTATTTCATTTTAGACATCATCATACTATCTCAATATATATATATATATATTTTTTTTTTTCGGAAAAACAATTCACATAATATTCCACGAATGTGCGAACCTGCGACTAGATACACGAATGCTTCTGCATGTGAGGCCATATGCTGCGGTTTGAAACGGCAGGGTATATACGGGCCATATATTTTTCACTATCGGGCGACAATAAAGATAAGAAAGCATCACCATCTCGCGCTCGAAGCAGTTCGGAGTTTTATTATGCGTGCTGTAAACTTTACGCGTGTGAATTCTCATCTCGGATACTAGCCACGAGGCATATTGCAGGCGCCATATGGAAGACTGGAGGGTTGAGGAATGGAGAGGGAGGGGGAAGTGAGTAAATATATTCGCGATACGGGATGAGACACACTCCTAGCAGGGAAGGCCAGTTTCAGAAGAATGCTCACGAAAATCAAAGAAGCGTGGTTTCAAAATTGTGAAGTGATACTTTCTCTTTCAAACCTATGAAACCATAATTTCAGACGACTTCGTAGTTTCTTAATCTTGATATAGTACAGTACATTTGAAAATCGCACTTACTGTAATAAATTGACTAGAGAATTCAGAATGTACACCATTATTTATTTCAAGATGTTCCTACTGTTTTATGTTACCGTTATAACATTAACAATAATACATCATTACAATCAGTAATTATTGAACTCAACGCACATTCGATGTAGGAGTCCTCGCTTTTCTGCGAGACACTCTTGTTGATTTAATCAGTATAAACTATGATGTTGTAGCGGCAAACAACTCCTACCAACGCCTAATACACGTATAAAGGATATAACTTCGCTAAAACAGCAAACTAGTAATTTTCCCTTATTTCCATAAAGTCACAAAAATTGTATGGCAAAGAAGACATTTTTGGAGTAAATTATATTCAGTTGGTGTTTCGGCTGATTTCAGATTATAATTTATTCTCGTATTAGTGACCCCCAAGTTGGAAGCCTGTCAAAGACATTTGAACAGCTGGCCTTCATTCTTTGGTGGTAAACACTGCAAAAGTTGTGTGTTTATGAAATTTCACTAGCCTATAATTATATTACTGTAATGCGGCGAAGCCTTGGAAAGAAATAATTTCAAATATAACTTTTTCCCTTGCCACTCAATTCAACAAACTGTTTGCATCTGCATGTATCAGAAAAAAAAATTGTTTGGTTTTATTTGTAAGAGACCATTCGCGGTAGATTGGAAACTTCTTACATTAACTTTTAAAAATAAATGTCCCTGCTTTTAAACTGCTTATCCTATATTTCGACGGACACACTGGCCGGCATGCTCCCAGTAAAGTTGGCGGCGATTTATAGAAAGTAGTTCTACGTCGTATGGTCAAACTGAAAGACTGTGTGTATGGCGTTTATGTTATGCGAACGCATAATCATTTTATTTATATTTTGTTTGCTTTGTTCAAATATGAGTAAAAGCATACTACTATTCTATTAGCGTTTCTTACAATTTCACATCTTCGTTTGATCGGTGCATGAATTAAGTGATTGGGTCCATAGCAATGTTGATTTACCGTATGATGGAAGGATACAAAATAGGCAGAGAAGTAGATCTTAAGCAGAGTTTTTGAAAGTTCTCAGTTAAACTTGAACAGCCTACCAATTTAAACCGGTATATAAAAGAGATCGGACGTTCATTTGCAGTATTATAGAAAGTATTAAAATAAATGTTACAGTGTTAGTATACAGTATATTCTGACTAGCTGTATAAAATAAAAAATGCTAGTGTCGGAATGGAATGTAAGAACCAATTTTAGAGTTCAGAATACGCCACAGAAGCTATTCACGGTAAAGTGAGCACTTTTGAAAGCCCTCTCATTTGGAATAATAATCTATGTATATAAATGCGAAAGTATGTTTGAATGTTTGTTTGTCCCTCTTTCACATCGCAACGGATCGACGTGATTTTTTGCACAGAAATAGTTAGACGGCTGAAAGTTGATATTGGCTACTATTTATCGCGAGAAAATATCTCAAGAAAATTTACTTTCACGAGTCTGTTTACCGTACGCGGACGTGGAGAGCAATGGTGGCGGCGGGTGGAAGCGTCGTGGGAGGGAGGGGGAGGGGCAACCTTATTTAAAAAAAACCTAAACAATAATTCCGTAGTCCATGCGAGCGAAGCCGCGGGCACAGCTAGTCAATAAATATATTTTATTTTGTCCTTAGGCGTTAAGTTCAGGGTGCGGTGGAATATACACAATGTGTTTATTACTTACAGTGCAATATTCATTTAAAAAGGGGATTAAAGTATAAAAAATGGCGGAAAGGAAAAAGTAACTAGGGCTTCAAAAGTGCTCACTTCACCATGAACAAACAGCCTATAGAAAGTTTGTGCTTGTACAGGTTACATTATGAGAAAAAGCTAGAAAGAGAGAAAGATAGAGAAAGAAAGATAGAGAAAGAAAGATAGAGAAANACAGGTTACATTATGAGAAAAAGCTAGAAAGAGAGAAAGATAGAGAAAGAAAGATAGAGAAAGAAAGATAGAGAAAAAAAGATAGAGAAAGAAAGAGAGAAAGAAAGAGAGAAAGATAGAGAAAGAGAGAGAGAGAAAGAGAGAGAGAAAGATAGAGAAAGAAAGATAGAGAGAAAGATAGAGAGAAAGATAGAGAAAGAAAGAGAGAGAGAGAAAGATAGAGAGAGAAAGATAGAGAGAGAAAGATTGAGAAACAAAGACAGAGAGAGAAAGAGAGAGAGAGAAAGAAAGAGAGAGAGAAAGAAAGAGAGAGAGAAAGAAAGAGGGAGAGAGAGAAAGAGAGAGAGAAAGAAAGAGAGAGAGAGAGAAAGAAAGAGAGAGAAGTGCTCTGCAGCATATTGGAAATACGAATTGTTTGACGAAACTTTTAAACGTGACCTCAATATATTCGCATACGGTCGGAAAGAAAATATACTCCAGACGAGAACGGAATAGCACTTCCAAGATATCACGTATGCTATAATCATTATTTTGGATCTGACAACATCGTTAAAAACCGTTTCATTGGAGTGATGTATTTTTAAATATACTACCCGCATACGAGCTAAACGACGACAGGATCCTGTATCGAATTTTGCAACAGACTTTCCACCAATAAAANTTATACTACCCGCATACGAGCTAAACGACGACAGGATCCTGTATCGAATTTTGCAACAGACTTTCCACCAATAAAATTATAGGGTCACCGCTTAAAATCTTATACATACGCGTGCAACGCGAAGAAAACACTGCGCGCCAGTTAAGGGCTTTGGGCGTAAAGGCGACGGCCCACATGATGCGAGTATCATTTTAGCCCTTATCGCACCGTTGCTTCAGAGCCTCAATCGCGAAATTAGCTCCAGGTATACGATCACCTAAACAGCTGATGTCTTGAGCACGGATGGTGGCGACGTTATGTGAAGCTGGAACAGCCAAGTGTGTGCGGAGATTTGGGAGACTCTTAATATCGTGATCTTGAGAGTCGATAAGGGTGAAGCAAGGTGAGGATGGAGCAGCACCAGGATGCCATCGCGGGGGTAACTGGACACCCCCGAGAAAACACGGCGACCAGCGGCATCGTCCGGAACGACTGCCACGTGCGAAGATCTGGAAGCGACTCCTAACAGCGAACAAATTGAATAGTAAAGGAAAACGGGAGAATCCTCGAAAAAAAAAATAATCACCAGCGAACAGTAATATCCCTCGCGGTTCCCACATCCATAAACCCGGGTTGTACGCCCGCTGGAAATTAAACCTGATTCGCCTTGATGGGAGGCGAGTGGTCAAACAACGCAAATTTATTTTCAAAACATAAGAGATATTCCCTTCCGCTTATTGTTTAAAATATTAAACTCTTGCATCTTTTCCCTTTGTGACCTTGTGGTCTTTAGTTTTCACGAAATTCTTAANTATTGTTTAAAATATTAAACTCTTGCATCTTTTCCCTTTGTGACCTTGTGGTCTTTAGTTTTCACGAAATTCTTAAAATCATGTCGCTGGTATTCATGTAGATGTTTTCGAGATTACAATTTGCACTGTGTGAAAAAAATGGAATAACTAAGTTATTCATAAGGGTAGTTGGTGTTATTACGACTCGTTATAACATTCTTTTTTATGTGAACACAGTTTAACGATATGGCGCTGCTATAGAGTTTTCATGGCGCGGCGTCGAACTCCTCCCTTTCTTGGTTGGACTAACGGGCTGCAAGATAAGAGTAATCAGTACACCAGGTAATGAAAATTATCGTAACCAAGAGATGCAGTAACGTTAGTATGGTTATAGCCAGCATTATTATAATAATGGCTTATTCCCCTTGCATGCAGTATAAAATACCTGACCACAGAGGGGTAGTTTCAGAAGACCAATAAATACTGCGACTTGCTCGTAAATGAATTCAGGTTTAAGAATCAAGTAAAGAAAAATACTATTCTGAGAAAAGATACGGTGTACGACCCCTCACTACAGCACTCTTTAAAGATACTGTGACGGCTGGCTTTTAACCAGTAAAGGACTTCCAGGTGTGGTTCTTTACTTACAAACAGTATTAAATGCCAGGAAATTATAAAACATTCAGAAACAAACTAACATGTAAATTAACTGAACAATTATTTTCTCTTGGAGGATGGTACACAGCTGAGTAACAAAAGTCAATACTAGTACAAGTTCTGAAACCTCAAACGCAAAGAGAAAGTCCCATTTACGGAAAAATTGCTGAAAGAAAATACAAGTCATCAATCCAATAACTTCAAACAAACTTAAAAAAAAAAAAATTACATTTTTGGTCTCAATGAATCGATTAGAAATAAAACTGGCATCTGCAGACCAACGTATGAAAAAAAAAACCTGCCTGTGCCCACAGCGTATTCACTAGTCTAGTACAAAATGCAAAATTTAAAAGTAATATGTTACTATTGGTTGAAACTATGCGGAACACGGTTACACTGTAAAAAAAACACTTGCCTACTACTACATATTTGTTAATTTAAGCTGTAAGGTTGGGATTATATGCTTAAAAATAATGGAGAAAATAGGGGGGTTAACCTAATACTTGATTTCATAACATCCATGTATGGATTAGTAAGAGGTTTATATGATTTACTTGTGTTGAGAATACAGCGGTTTTGAAAGTATACGCACAGACATTATTCAATACCTAAAGTTTAATGGCAATTGGATAGTGCGATTGCTATGTAAATTTAAACTAACTTTCCATTGCCGAACGCAAGTCTGCATGCAAAAGAACGAAGGAAGGTCGCCACAAAAGAAAAATTAACAACACGACAGATCTAGAAACTGCGAAGATCCTAGCAGTCATTTAAACATTCATAACACAGAACAGACTGCCTATAAAAAGAAATGGCAATAAAACTGAATACAAAACAAAACTGAAAACAGCCATGTACGTGAAAAGTTAAAATCTTTGTCGTTTCATTGAACAAGATATAGTTTTGTCCAGACGGAAGTTCATTACGGTCCGAGTTCGGTTTTTTCTGTTCCCTCCGTTAGCCAGTTTATACTTCGTTGCCGATGTTTAAATGACCGCTAGTATTTCTGTGCCTTTGAAGCCGTCTGTCGCTCCATTCCGTTTATTTGTGGGCCATGTTCTCTTCCTGTTCATTTCGTAGACCTGTGTTTGGCCACGGAGACAATCCATTTATATTCCCATTGTTTCGTTTTTTAAACACGTCGGTTCACAGAATCTTTTTCGCAAGTGGTGATTAACACACACGAAGCAAGGTAAAGGTAATTTAAGGATTACAACTTAACAGAAAAACGGCAGTCTGGCTACGGCACCGAACACCCACAACAAACAAACAACGGCGCGATTCCCACTGCGAAAGCCTCGCCATTGGGATTGGCCTCCTCACAGTATCCCATACAGTTTATAATGCATCGGTCTCAGATTGCCGTAATAAAAATTATACCTCAGAACGGGCATCAAATATTGCATTCATTGAAACGTGTCAACATGCAAAGAAGCTCCAGTTGTCAAATTATTCCTATCCGAAGTAAACTTGCTTTAGAAAACTAACGTGGCTCGCGGGAAAATACGTAGCAGTAATTCATGGTATGGAGCTGTTAGCTCCAAATATCCAGATACGCTCGCGATTGGAAAAGGCACTACACTACTGGGCCTGAGATGTTACCTAACACTCGCGCTTTATACGAGTATGCTATACTCAATAAGAATATTGTTTGTACCTGAAGGGGCAGCGGTGGCGTAGTGGCCAGGGCACTCTCCTCCCACCACGGCGATCCGGGTTCGATCCCCGGCGGGTTCACTCCCGGATTCTCGCATGTGGGAATCGTGCTGGACGATGCCGCTTTCNTTCCCCCGCCCTTGCATTCCAGCGCCGCTCCATTCTAGGGTCTCATTTCTGTCATGCCCGGGGATGACGGTCACCTACGGGTCCCAGCTGGAAAGACCGTGACTCTGAGGGTGTTGCCTTGCCCTGGGTGCACTCCCCACACGCCATTATTATTATTATTGCACCTGAAACTGAAGTATATTGTATAATTACATGCTTCTGTAGATCCACACATCGTGTAAACCTACAGAATTTGTCATTTTACGGTGCGGACAGTGGTGAACGTTATCGTTGCTACGTAGATTCACTGAACAGCTCGCAGCACCATGCCAGTCGGCTTTGGTGTGGGTGGGCCGCAGTGTGGCAGCGGCTAGATCACCCCCACTGTTGTAGTCCAGCCCGTGCTCCTCCTTTCCCATTGACACTTGTGGGTTTCCCGACGTAATGGACAGATGCCCACGCCCTCCGGACTCGATAGCTCTCAGGTGGGCGGCCCGACCGAGGCAAGCACTGCCCAGCCTGTCCTGTGCATTNTATTGTTTAAAATATTAAACTCTTGCATCTTTTCCCTTTGTGACCTTGTGGTCTTTAGTTTTCACGAAATTCTTAACATCATGTCGCTGGTATTCATGTAAATGTTTTCGAGATTACAATTTGCACTGTGTGAAATGGAATAACTAAGTAATTCATAAGGGTAGTTGGTGTTATTACGACTCGTTATAACATTTTTTTTTATGTGAACACAGTTTAACGATATGGCGCTGCTATAGAGTTTTCATGGCGCGGCGTCNTCGTTATAACATTTTTTTTTATGTGAACACAGTTTAACGATATGGCGCTGCTATAGAGTTTTCATGGCGCGGCGTCAAACTCCTCCCTTTCTTGGTTGGACTAACGGGCTACAAGATAAGAGTAATCAGTACACCAGGTAATGAAAATTATCGTAACCAAGAGATGCAGTAACGTTAGTATGGTTATAACCAGCATTATTATAATAATGGCTTATTCTTCTTGCATAAAGTCTAAAATACCTGACCACAGAGGGGTAGTTTCAGAAGACAAACAAATACTGTGACTTGCTCGTAAATGAATTCAGGTTTAAGAATCAAGTAAAGAAAAAATACTATTCTGAGAAAAGATACGGTGTACGACCCCTCACTACAGCACTCTTTATAGATACTGTGGCGGCTGGCTTTTAACCAGTAAAGGACTTCCAGGTGTGGTTCTTTACTTACGAACAGTATTAAATGCCAGGAAATTATAAAACATTCAGAAACAAACTAACATGTAAATTAACTGAACAATTGTTTTCTCTTGGAGGATGGTACACAGCTGAGTAACAAAAGTCAATAAAAACCTCAAACGCAAAGAGAAAGTCCCATTTACGGAAAAAATGCTGAAAGAAAATACAAGTCATCAATCCAATAACTTCAAACAAACTTGAAATAAAAATAACATTTTTGGTCTCAATGAATCGATTAGAAATAAAACTGGCATCTGCAGACCAACGTATGAAAAAAAAAACCTGCCTGTGCCCACAGCGTATTCACTAGTCTAGTACAAAATGCAAAATTTAAAAGTAATATGTTACTATTGGTTGAAACTATGCGGAACACGGTTACACTGTAAAAAAAACACTTGCCTACTACTACATATTTGTTAATTTAAGCTGTAAGGTTGGGATTATATGCTTAAAAATAATGGAGAAAATAGGGGGGTTAACCTAATACTTGATTTCATAACATCCATGTATGGATTAGTAAGAGGTTTATATGATTTACTTGTGTTGAGAATACAGCGGTTTTGAAAGTATACGCACAGACATTATTCAATACCTAAAGTTTAATGGCAATTGGATAGTGCGATTGCTATGTAAATTTAAACTAACTGTCCATTGCCGAACGCAAGTCTGCATGCAAAAGAACGAAGGAAGGTCGCCACAAAAGAAAAATTAACAACACGACAGATCTAGAAACTGCGAAGATCCTAGCAGTCATTTAAACATTCATAACACAGAACAGACTGCCTATAGAAAGAAATGGCAATAAAACTGAATACAAAACAAAACTGAATACCACCATGATAAACACGTATTAGGGATATATGTACGTGAAAAGTTAAAATCTTTGTCGTTTCATTGAACAAGATATAATTTTGTCCTGACGGAAGTTCATTACGGTCCGAGTTCGGTTTTTTCTGTTCCCTCAGTTAGCCAGTTTATACTTCGTTGCCGATGTTTAAATGACCGCTAGTATTTCCGTGCCTTTGAAGCCGTCTGTCGCTCCATTCCGTTTATTTGTGGGCCATGTTCTCTTCCTGTTCATTTCGTAGACCTGTGTTTGGCCACGGAGACAATCCATTTATATTCCCATTGTTTCGTTCCTTAAACACGTCGGTTCACAGAATCTTTTTCGCAAGTGGTGATTAACACACACGAAACAAGGTAAAGGTAATTTAAGGATTACAACTTAACAGAAAAACGGCAGTCTGGCTACGGCCCCGAACACCCACAACGAACAAACAACGGCGCGATTCCCACTGCGAAAGCCTCGCCATTGGGATTGGCCTCCTCACAGTATCCCATACAGTTTATAATGCATCGGTCTCAGATTGCCGTAATAAAAATTATACCTCAGAACGGGCATCAAATATTGCATTCATTGAAACGAGTCAACATGCAAAGAAGCTCCAGTTGTCAAATTCTTCCTATCCAAAGTAAACTTGCTTTAGAAAACTAACGTGGCTCGCGGGAAAATACGTAGCATCTCCAAATATCCAGATACGCTCGCGATTGGAAAAGGCACTACACTACTGGGCCTGAGATGTTACCCAACACTCGCGCTTTATACGAGTATGCTATACTCAATAAGAATATTGTTTGTACCTGAAGGGGCAGCGGTGGCGTAGTGGCCAGGGCACTCTCCTCCCACCACGGCGATCCGGGTTCGATCCCCGGCGGGTTCACTCCCGGATTCTCGCACGTGGGAATCGTGCTGGACGATGCCGCTTTCCGGCGGGTTTTCTCGGGGTACTCCCGCTTCCCCCGCCCTTGCACTCCAGCGCCGCTCCATTCTAGGGTCTCATTTCTGTCATGCCCGGGGATGACGGTCACCTACGGGTCCCAGCTGGAAAGACCGTGACTCTGAGGGTGTTGCCTTGCCCTGGGTGCACTCCCCACACGCCATTATTATTATTATTGCACCTGAAACTGAAGTATATTGTATAATTACATGCTTCTGTAGATCCACACATCGTGTAAACCTACAGAATTTGTCATTTTACGGTGCGGACAGTGGTGAACGTTATCGTTGCTACGTAGATTCACTGAACAGCTCGCAGCACCATGCCAGTCGGCTTTGGTGTGGGTGGGCCGCAGTGTGGCAGCGGCTAGATCACCCCCACTGTTGTAGTCCAGCCCGTGCTCCTCCTTTCCCATTGACACTTGTGGGTTTCCCGACGTAATGGACAGATGCCCACGCCCTCCGGACTCGATAGCTCTCAGGTGGGCGGCCCGACCGAGGCAAGCACTGCCCAGCCTGTCCTGTGCATTACCATGGCAGTATGGACCTCTTCATAGTGGGATTACTACTTGGGCTCCAGTGGTCTGGCTGCGAAGGAGTCAACCAGGCCGACACCATCACGACTGTCCGTGGTTTACGCTCAGCCTGGGAGGTAGACGCCTCCTCTTGGTAANCCCGACCGGGGATTGAACCCGGTTCGCCTTGGTGGGAGGCGAGCAGACTAACCGCTCAGCCACCACGGCCCCGTTGCAGCCTAGTCGCCCGGCGTTTATGACTACCACCAGTTATGCAACCACCAGTCAAGTGTAGTCCATTCCCGGTTACTTCAGACTTTCCTGAAGCCTTGCTAAAGTTATACTTCCAGTTATTCCTCACGCAAACAAAATTTAACAGTGTCTAGAAAATTACACCAAAGGGACAGCGCACCGTATTCGTGCGCACTCAGTGTAATTTTTTGCATAGTAACTATTTCTCATTAGGGATTGCCAGCAAACTTACATTCTCCCTATTTTTGTTTACATTAATTATAAATGTAAAATAATTTAGTTTATGGATAAATTACAAGTAAAAGTTCAGTTAAACAAAAAAAATAAGCAATTTTTATGTTAACACAAGTATAGAACGCTTGTAGCACATGAAATTTTTAGGAAACACCCAAGCACGTCATACATGGGGTGATTTTCCAAATGTTTAATTCAAAAAGTGTGAGTAAACCGCGAACAGACTCTATGGTACCAGGCAACCTCAAACACGCGGCACCCAAGCAGGCCGACGGATAGCGTAACAACCGGGAGGACTTATGGCCCTATTAAATTCTCGCCCTTCGCCCAAAACTCATCCGCTCGACACCCTCGCCCTGCCCTATTACTCTACCTTGTTTGTACTTCATAGTATTTCCAGAAAATTACTTGCAGACCATAGTCATTTTGCTGTGTATGCAGTGTCCTTGTATAGGTTCTCGTTCGCAAGATGTGCCTCATTTGCAATCAACCTGCGTGCATCTGCACACTTTCCAAAAGTGCACTACTCTTCTTTCAATTTCCTTTTATTCAGTTCCGTAAAAACCACTTCCTGTCAGCATTACGTTTGTTTTGAAAGCACTGTCTTTCAGTGGTGTAGCCAGAAATTCGGCAAATTTATCTAGCGCCCTTCTTTTGTAAGCTCCAGTTATGTTTGTAAGGAATAACATGAAAAGTACGTGCAAAGGGCTAATTGTACGTCTNCCCTTCTTTTGTAAGCTCCAGTTATGTTTGTAAGGAATAACATGAAAAGTACGTGCAAAGGGCTAATTGTACGTCTAATATCGGTAAGGTATAACGGTTAGGCTCAGTTTTATAGAAATGTGCATACTTCCTTCCTTCTCGTACTACACAGCAGGATATGCGTGTTATAACAGTACAAGTGGTTGAAATGATTGTTCCTCGTGTTCTATTAGCTCCGATATCTGGNAGCAGGATATGCGTGTTATAACAGTACAAGTGGTTGAAATGATTGTTCCTCGTGTTCTATTAGCTCCGATATCTGGGCCTGTCGCAGGTGCGCGAGGGATTATTGATCACACACCTGTAGTAGCCTTGACACTCCGCCCTTTAGCGATTTCACTCCTTACAAGAATAACTGTATGTCCTCGAAAAAATTGGAAATGTTTGTGATGCACGAGGAAAAGGAAGCCAAATTTTATCTTTTTATATTAACATTCGCGAATTCTTCCTTTGTCAAGCTTAGACGTTAAGGACCTTATGCATAGCTTATATATTACGTAGTCTATTTGGAGAGAAAACATTTTAACAATTTAGTGCGCAANAACCTCTTCATAGTGGGATTACTACTTGGGCTCCAGTGGTCTGGCTGCGAAGGAGTCAACCAGGCCGACACCATCACGACTGTCCGTGGTTTTCGCTCAGCCTGGGAGGTAGACGCCCCTCTTGGTAAACCAGGCACGGGGGCTATCCGGGAGTGCCCGCGTTTGCTGATCCCGACCAGAGATCACCCTAGAGGTGTCACAAGATGTGGGTTCCCTTGAGCTGGCTTGCGCACGTCCGTAACTATGAATCCGCTTGGTCTCCGATACTGTAGGGATGGCATTAGCCCCGAGATGTCCTCGACAAGTGTTTCACACCCGAGAATCACTCCATCATGGTCTTCCCTACTAGCCGGAGGGAGAGGATGCCTGCTGAGTCTAGTGAGTGAGAGAGTGGAGACACTTGGGCGTCTCTTAACAGCGAGGTCTTGAGAGCCGATGAGGGTGATAGAGTTGAGTATGGAGCGGCGCCGGAACTGAAGGGGCGGGGAAACGGGATATCCCCGAGAAAACCCGCCAACCAGCGGCATCATCCGGCACGATTCTCACATGCGAAAATCTGGGAGTGTCCCGACCGGGGATTGAACCCGGTTCGCCTTGGTGGGAGGCGAGCAGACTAACCGCTCAGCCACCACGGCCCCGTTGCAGCCTAGTCCCCCGGCGTTTATGGCTGCCTCCGGTTATGCAACGACCAGTCAAGTGTAGTCCATTCCCGGTTACTTCAGACTTTCCTGAAGCCTTGCTAAAGTTCTACTTCCAGTTATTCCTCACGCAAACAAAATTTAACAGTGTCTAGAAAATTACACCAAAGGGACAGCGCACCGTATTCGTGCGCACTCAGTGTAATTTTTTGCATAGTAACTATTTCTCATTAGGGATTGCCAGCAAACTTATATTCTCCCTATTTTTGTTTACATTAATTATAATTGTAAAATATTTTAGTTTATAGATAAAATGAAAGTAAAAGTTCAGTTAAACAAAAAAAAAAAGGAATTTTTATGTTAACACAAGTATAGAGAACGCTTGCAGCACCTGACATTTTTAGGAAACACCCAAGCACGTCGTACATGGGGTGATTTTCCAAATGTTTAATTCAAAAAGTGCGAGTAAACCGCGAACAGACTCTATGGTACCAGGCAACCTCAAACACGCGGCACCCAAGCAGGCCGACGGATAGCGTAACAACCGGGAGGAGTAAACCGCGAACAGACTCTATGGTACCAGGCAACCTCAAACACGCGGCACCCAAGCAGGCCGACGGATAGCGTAACAACCGGGAGGACTTATGGCCCTATTAAATTCTCGCCCTTCGCCCAAAACTCATCCGCTCGACACCCTCGTCCTGCCCTATTACTCTACCTTGTTTGTACTTCATAGTATTTCCAGGAGATTACTTGCATACCGTAGTCATTTTTCTGTGTATGCAGTGTCCTTGTTCACAGGAGCTAACAAGATGTGCCTCATTTGCAATCAACCTGCGTGCATCTGCACACTTTCCAAAAGTGCACTAACTCTTCTTTCAATTTCCTTTTATTCAGTTCCGTAAAAACCACTTCCTGTCAGCATTACGTTTGTTTTGAAAGCACCGTCTTTCAGTGGTGTAGCCAGAAATTCGGCTCCCTTCTTTTGTAAGCTCCAGTTATGTTTGTAAGGAATAACATGAAAAGTACGTGCAAAGGGCTAATTGTACGTCTAATATCGGTAAGGTATAACGGTTAGGCTCAGTTTTATAGAAATGTGCATACTTCCTTCCTTCTCGTACTACACAGCAGGATATGCGTGTTATAACAGTACAAGTGGTTGAAATGATTGTTCCTCGTGTTCTATTAGCTCCGATATCTGGACCTGTCGCAGGTGCGCGAGGGATTATTGGTCACACCTGTAGTAACCTGGACACTCCACCCTTTAGCGATTTCACTGTTTATAAGAATAACTGCGTGTCCTCAAAAAAATTGGAAATGTCTGTGATGCACGAGGAAAAGGAAACCAAATTTTATCTTTTTATATTAAAACTCGCGCATTCTTATTTCGTCAAGCTTCGACATTAAGGACCTTATGCATAGCTTATATATTACGTAGTCTATTTGGAGAGAAAACATTTTAACAATTTAGTGCGCAAAACATTAACCAGTTTTCGCCCGTTTGTATTTTGTTGTTTAAAAGGTTTGTATTTTAGAAGAGAGTTTATATAGAATGTAATAATACAAATAGCTAAACATACGACCCTAAATGATTGACAAATGAACAAGTGTAAAATGCGTGTTAGGACATTTAACATTTAAAACAATATTATAAACATAAAGAATCCATTAATTACTAAAACATAATATATCCAATAATTTCAATACTAATACAGTCAATGGTATNTATAAACATAAAGAATCCATTAATTACTAAAACATAATATATCCAATAATTTCAATACTAATACAGTCAATGGTATTTGCACATGCACCTCTATAAATTATTTATTTATTCAGAAGTGTAACCAAAGTTTCAACTGCTTGAACGTGACTGATCGCACTGTAAGGTTAAGGTAATCCTGCTTCTGTTNCAGAAGTGTAACCAAAGTTTCAACTGCTTGAACGTGACTGATCGCACTGTAAGGTTAAGGTAATCCTGCTTCTGTTGGTTTTTAAATGAGGCACAAACCGTAAAAAAAAAATCTTAACCAAGCACGCAAGTCATAGTTTGGAGCTAACAGCCAATAATGTGGCCAAAAAACTTTCATCTTTAACCTCCAACATGTTCCTGTACAGACTGCAATAAAATGAGAGTCGTGTGAATGTAAAGATATCTCGGAAGTTGTGGAGAGGAGTCTCTTATACCAAACACTAACCGTACATTCACAGTGTTCACTACGTGTACACACGAGTAGTATATTCATCAAAATTAAGTTTAAGGAATGCGTAAACTAGTCTAGTCGACATATAGTCGGTTCACGACTGGAAGAAACTTTTGATAATCAACCTTTGAAAAAACACCCTAGCCGTCAGCTACATGCATATAACATTACAAACAGCGGCGAGCGCGGATACAGTTATGCCGTTAGGTTGCCAGCACAAAGAGAGGAAATAGTTCTAAAGTTTTAACGTAATTGTTAATTTATCGCTTACAAATGGGTTTCGAAAAGACTTGTATCTTATTATGCCAATTATTAATGACGTGATGCTAACGTACTTTGATTTCAATGTTTCTTGCATACTCACATGATGCCGCTCAAGGTGAAAGTAGAGCGGTCATTTGTTTACAAACCTTCGTTCCGTGTGTTGGCGAGATGTGGTCGACACACGTGCCAGACAATTGGTACGATTATCTTGTTTATCCTATAATAATTCATTTACTGGTTTTTTTGTTATTTTTTTTACTAATATCCTTTCTTTATTATTTCTCGTTGTGCCGATTTCTTTCGTTTCTGATACGTGTATAAGAGATTACTCGTAGTGCGTTCTCACGTGTTTAATATTTTTTAAATTTATTTCAGGTTTGCTTAAAATTTTATTTATTGTATTTTACGTTATATGTTGCGGTAGTTTTTGTGTGCAGTCATGAGTTCTAGCAAGGTGAATAAAAGATAAGTCACCAACGCCAACAGGACATCATTAACCTCACCGAATCGTTGCATTCCCTAATTAGGCATGGGGAAATGAAACCCTGCAACGTCGCGGAAAGAGCGGCAGAAATGTTGAAACAATTCAGATCCACAGTTCTAAGGTATGTTAAAATATATGTAGTATTAACCATTGCGTTTGCAAGTTGTGTGTGCTAAGGTCAATTATGTTGGCCTACGAAATGTGTTTACAAGAACATAAAGAAAATTTGTTAATAACTTGATAACATCGTCGAACGTTGTCTACGTGTCTTTTTAACGTTTTATTTGGGTAATTATTAAGTTTAGGGGGCTTTTCTGTAAAAAAAAAAACAATAATTTCACGGAAAATGGTATATTTCCACTCCACTAATGATGCAGAACACGAATATACGACGGGCATTAACGTCCGACTAATTTCGTAACATGTGCCCACCTAACCTAACAGAACCTATCCCCACGATGGGTGAATCACTATTTTACATTTTTAAACTAACCTAGGATTGTTGGGTTTTACACTAACCTAGGATTGTAGGGTTATATAGACTCAAATGTGAGTGTATGAATCACCTAACCAAAAGGTGGTATTACAATGTGTAATTAAAAATAAAAACTACTTTGTGTTGGAATTTGTGTACCCCTGCGAGGGATTCTTCATAAACAACCCAATATATACAGTGGAAATTTATTATAAAGACAACTGACAATGGTAAGGAAAATTGCCTCTATAGTGAGTTTGTTATAGTCAATTAATTTTATATAGGTTATGGAGAGATGGTGCATTTTAAGATTCTGAAGAAGGAGCTTGTTTTGCATTAATTGCCATTTTTATACGTCACTAAATAGATTACAGTCGATATAACTGGAACTTCCCCTACTATTAAACATATCTGTATCACTTCACTAAACATGAGAGGACATCGTAATCGATGAAATCGCAGTCATAATCTTTTAAGAAAACAATTGTGTATTAATGCATTTCCCCAACACCACTGTTCTACAGCCATTGTCTTTTAGTTATTGTAGATTATCAGTGTCATATTTTTTACTTTAAGTGCTACATAGCCAACCTAACTTGCATAATTTAAAAAGGACCTATTAAGTCAATGACCCAGTTGATGTCAATGACTATGGTTTTTGTAACAAGGGTTTGTTTACTAATGATGTGTGAATGTGATATGCTCTGACGTGTGTTAGTTTAGGTTAGTTTAATAGGTGGCAGGTATTGGTTACTATATAACCCTACAAT
>NQII01002404.1:58391-75502 GCA_002778355.1 Clitarchus hookeri | reverse complement strand
ATGTAAACATTGCCATGTGACTGCCACATGGTAATGTTTGTTTACCCTTTGGCAGAAGGATACGAAATGGGCTTGAAAGTAGATCTTTAGCAGGGCTTCAAGAAAGTCTCTTCCAGTCATGAACCGACTATATGTAGGTAACTAAAGACAGGCCATCTTAGTATGTGCACTTACTGTTTCTTTAAACATTGCTTTATAAGCTGAATTTCTATAACGAAACTTAAATCTGTAATTTTAAGATATTCCAGACAATCATTGATTCTGAAATTGATTGTTTACCTCGTATTTATAAAAGGTTATCAGGTATATAAATAAAAAACAAATGCTTATACAATTTGTTAACTATATTTTAACAAAGCTTATCTTTTAATTAATTTTATCAATTTTCTCGTTGACTCGGGTAGTGCTGGTTTTTATCATAATATTTTAAGTAGTTCAACAATAATTCCACCAAATTACTTAAATTTGTGTATTTAAAAGTTTTGATAATTAATTTTTACTTTTTTTTTTTTGTTTGATATTTTGGGATCTAAGCAAATTTTTTCTTCAAAGAGAAGTAATATAAGCAGTTACATTAATTAACGAAAAACCTTACGTTTAAATGTTCAGAAGAGACGAACGACTGGAAGAATCGTTTATTTCCAGGAAACGTTTTAGGTGATTAAACTAAATGTTAATTTGATAAGGAAGAGAACTCAACACTTCGTTTCTTAGAAAGGAAGGCACTACTACGATAAAAGATCACAATCATAAAACGGTACTCTCTTGATAGTTTTCAATACCTTACCTACTTTTCTTCAGTTGGCTGACACTGTTATTAAGATAACTTCTTACTGACTGCACCAATTCTAGTATTTCTACATGAAAGCAAAATAATAAAACGATGGTAACTAAACTGAAAGAACTGAATATTATTTTTAAGAGCAATTTTGGCGTGTGTGTGTATAAGGAAACAAAACATGGGCAGGAAGATGCAACCCAAGCAGGGATTTCAAAAATGCTCCATTAGCCACGAACAACTAACACTTCTGTTACTGCCGTGTCGCCCTCTTCACGCGAAACCTCCGGCACGTGAAGGAGTCATATTTACCCTAGTCTTGCCACATTAACAACTGCTGTATTCCGCATTCCTTTTTCTCTCTTTCCTCTTAGATGAGCTGAAGACTTTGTGAGTCGTTAGCTGGTGTGACTATTTTTTTGGAAACCGTTATAAACCAAGAAACTTAAGCCGTGTATGTTGTTTCTCGCCTGATAGAGTGGAGGAAAGTGGAGTGGAAAGGTTTGGGAGGCTCTTAACATCGGGAACTCGAGAGCCGATGAGGGCGAAAGGAGGCGAGAATGGAGCGGCGCCGGAACATAAGAACGCGGGAAACAGCAAATCCCCGAGAAAACCCATCGACCAGCGGCATCGTCCGGCGCGATTCCCACGTGCGAAAATGCGGGGTCGACCCCGCTGGGAATCGAACACGGTTCGCCTTGGTGGGAGGCGAGGGCTATAGCCGCTACATCACCGCGGCCCCCTCGCCTGATGGAGATGATATACATGGTATGGGTTTGACAGCGAGACTGAAAAGTTCCCCGAGTAAGATCAGCGGAATCTTGCACTCAAAATTATACTTATTCTTACCTAGTGTGCAATGTTATGTTTCTATGCTTCCGATTTTTTTTAAAAAAAAGTCCTATTTTCCTCTTATTGCGGATTGTACGGTCGTCCATAAGTGTAATGGGGACGAGACAAAATGATTTTGTGGTCCGAGACTTCCATAACTCCTTTTACCTAGATTACGGTTTTGTGGATGTATAGAATTCCCATGTCCAACATATGTATGTAAGTTTAAGCGTTTTTATTCTCTACATAATTCCTCTGGGAGCTTTCTCCGCGTATACAAAATCAGTGTATTTATATACTGAATGCATTCACTAAGTAGCTTATTACTGTTGCGGTTTAGACTAGAGATCTGGCTCCTCAGCGAGTCGTGCCGTTTTCAGACCATTCCTGAAAACTTTCGTAATAAATGTNAAAAAATCAGTGTATTTATATACTGAATGCATTCACTAAGTAGCTTATTACTGTTGCGGTTTAGACTAGAGATCTGGCCTCTCAGCGAGTCGTGCCGTTTTCAGACCATTCCTGAAAACTTTCGTAATAAATGTCACTACATTTGCTGATAAAATTAGTCATCCTGGAACATTTTAACTTTATGGTAAAACGTGAAATGAATCTGCAGACAAGCAACATTGGGAATTCACAAGAAAATTGTTGGTGGCATTCCAGCTACACAATAAAAATTTAATTCGGACTGTAGCCAACTGTTTTACTTGCGTGCCATTTTGTAATTTATTCGACACGACATATAAAATTAGCATTTCTCAATTCCACAAACTTTAGTTTTGAACATTAATTTCTCCCTCAAATGGGTATCGAAGAACCAGAAGTCTATCTAATAAAGGAATAGCAAAACAAGATCTCAGTTTGATTGGAAGATAACGTATGCCGGATGCTCCGATCTCTTATTTTCGCCCCACTTTAAACTTTTTCACCTTGTTCACCTTCATACAAACCGTGAACGATAATTAAGATCTGCCACTCGCTTAAGGAAGCCGGCCTCCATTCATCTTAGCTTTTTTTTGTGATCTGCCCCTCGCTTAAGGAAGCCGTTCATCTTAGCCTTTTTTTTTTTTTTTGCCCTGCCTCAGAGAAGAACCGAGTTGTTATGCCTTCAGGCGCATTGTGCTGCTTATCTGCCATGCGAAGTGAACGTGGCGTGCCAAGTTATCTGTCGGCATCCCCAACGACTACGTTGGCTGCATTGCAGATTCCATTGGCTACAAAACATTGGAATAAGGAGATCTTTCCTTTTCTCTCTCCTCCTTAACGCACACACACGCGCGCACGTGCAAACACACACACACTTATAAACGTGAATTGGTATCATAGAAACTGTCCTGATGGTGTCCACATCGTGAAACAAGGGACTGATAAGGAGGGGGCCGTGGGGGAACCCCCCCCCCTAAGAACACAACTATGCTCCGTAAAGTGCATATGCGTATATATATATATATATATATATGTATATACATCTTTTGTTTTTTAATACTGAATACCAAAACTATGTTATGTTAAAAATTATTAGTACTATTTTATCAATTTGAATGAAGTTCGTAGTAGTAACTTCGAGTATTATTTATATGGTGAAATGGAGTAAAAACCTAAAAATGTCAACATGTGGGAGATTTTAATATCGCCTCCTTCCTCCGCCCCTCCCCCACCAGTCAAAAGACCGACTGCTGGATCAGTCTCTGTGACATAAAATTGCACACTAAGTACTTAAACGGGGCAATTATTCCGATCATCCCACAAGTGCGCTACTTTTAATACTCCAACAATTAGCAAATGAAACGTTGATACTACTCCGATAATTAGCAAGTGAAACATTTTACTAACATATTTTATACAATATATATAATGCAATATATACATTTCGACTCTGGTACTCCAACACTGTAAAAAAATCAATCAACTTCCTAAAACTGTGATGGGATTGTTTAACCTGTACTGTACATAGCAAGTATGGACAGTTATCCAAACACGAAGTTGGAAACAGAAAAATGTATACCGACAGTACCATACATAGTTGGGAAATTCACTAAGTATTTGAATCTTTCCCAAACCAACGTAGTAAAGATGCCATGAATGTATGTTGAAAAAAAGATTACCGAAGTGAACACAGTTTTGCAGCAAATTTGCGGGCAATTTCTCAGAGCAAAGGATCTTCAACACTACCCTTGACGTAACGATGTTATATCAGCGTGTTAATAATCCCTTCGTGTTTCAGACCTCACCACATTTACCCCCATTACTTTTTCTCCCTCGCTGCCACGGAATCCTCCAGGTTGCGAGATGTAAGCACGGAGAATCTTCCTCGAGGAACGAGGGAGAGGAGGAAAATGGATTATTATTCCACACTGTTTCCCGACATCACTTCCCCGTACGTTCTCTCTCTCTCTCTCTCTCTCTCTCCCTCTCTCTCTTTCTCTCTTAACAACTCGGCACTGCCGCACATGCAGTCCGCTACCTTCTTCCCCCCCCCTTCCCCCGGCAAACAGATCTTACCAAACCTTAGAGAGGGCAGGAGAGTTGACTCCCAGATTCACACCCGCGCCACGAGTGTGTGCCCGGAGCACAAACAAAGCATACAGAAGCACACGGGCCGCGGGCCCGTTATTCCGTGCGGAATATAAACTGCGTGCTTGGCCCGTGCGCGGGGCCACGCAAACGATCATCTTTAAAATGCAATGCTTTTTTACGATTTTGCCGTCTTTTAGCGTGTAAGTTTTTTCTATGCCACCGTGGTATTAAAGAATGCAAAATGCCGTCCCGCGTGTAATTTAGGTACGTGTAAAAGTTGTTTACTGTTATTGGCTCCGAACATTGGCATAACTTTTGCTGCAGCTTCTTTAAAATTTAAAATTTGCACCTGGATGTCATCATTACAAGTACCGTCGAAATATCTGCCAGCTGAAATTATTTATCGGCATAATTATAACAAACAAATTCGTAAATAAATGGTTTTAAACTGGTGGTAAAACGAAACTACTTGTGTGGTTTACCAGTGTTCGTGATTTATTTAAATGTGCATTTCGTTGTTAACCGCATAAGTTGTTTAGCAGATGGTACACCGGTCTTGCGAACTTGCGAACTTGCGAACTTGCGAACTTGCGAACTTGCGAACTTGCGAACTTGCGAACTTGCGAACTTNACTTTTGCTGCAGCTTCTTTAAAATTTAAAATTTGCACCTGGATGTCATCATTACAAGTACCGTCGAAATATCTGCAAGCTGAAATTATTTATCGGCATAATTATAACAAACAAATTCGTAAATAAATGGTTTTAAAACTGGTGGTAAAACGAAATTACTTGTGTGGTTTACCAGTGTTCGTGATTTATTTAAATGTGCATTTCGTTGTTAACCGTATAAGTTGTTTAGCAGATGGTACACCGGTCTCTTGCTGTTCCTACACGAACTCGGGTTCATGGTCGATACAAAGAGGGATTATTTCGCATGCCGTAAACTCAGCGGACATAGCTTATGACCTGGATTCTTAATCGAACCCTTGTTGTTAAGTCTTGTTTCAGACGTACGGAGATTTAACTGCTATAGCAATGTCAGATTACAAGTATAATGTTCAAGGGGGTCGCAAACGATTTAATTATAATGTGCAAATATCATTGCGCACTTTATAAAGTCCGAGTAAGTTTTGCATATCTGCCTGAAAGCTTTCGTCAAGTGTAAAAAAAAAAAAAAGAGACCTTTTCTTGGCTTTAATAACCAGCATCCGCGGGTTGAGCAAGCAAGACCGTGAAATCACTACGATCTGCTACGTCAGTCATTCCGTCATCCATGAAATTACAGGAAACAGTTTCAGCGTAAATTTAAATAGTTGTACTTCTAATTGAGACGTTGAAATATGCAACTGTTCCTCGTGTTCCGCTGCCTATGTTCCAACTTTACTGTAAATATTCAAGTCACTCTGCAATAACGGGCAGGATTTATTATTGAAAAGTTTGTTCCAAAAATATATAAATTGACTTTGGACAAGGTTCGTGCCTTCTGAAGACTATGCCTGTACGTCAGCCGAGAAAACTGGTTTGTGCAACTTCCCCTCACACTGAAGTCCTCGTGCTTCTGCTTCTGTGATTTCTTGTAATCAGATGAATTAATACAAGTTAGATTACCTTCATACTAGTGAACCTGTACGTATTTTACACTTAACTAATTTTATCGCAGATAAAATACTATTACAAGACGCCAGAGGGGAGTGTCCGAATTCGTGAGAAATTGAAGTCTTAATAATAAATTAAAGAACTAAATTTAATTTTTAATTTATCAACACAGCTATTATTTACAACAAGAGCATGAACGGCGCCCGATGCCTGTGCCCCGTGCCCTTGCACCAAACTTCCTTATATCATTCAACTACAAAATTAATCTATCCCCACTATTTCTATTGTTATTCATAGTGAGTGCAATATTTCATGCTTATCTAAATTCCAATTAAAGTCCTTATCAGTGTCTCTATATTGGTTTCAGTCACTTAATTCATACTCATTATTTACACACAATCAATCTGTCTATTGCCTCATTCCGAATGTCTATCACTCACGCATCCAGTTCAGTAGTCCCGCCCGCCAGTCTCACTCTTCACTGTACCGATGCTCGCAGTCCGCAGACTTCACTCCCACTAGTCACTCTCGCCGCCACTCGACGCTCTGCTGGCTCGTCGCTTCGCAGTCTTCGCACACCCGGCGCTCGAGGTCTCGTAGTCCTCCAAACACTTAACTGTCGGCTCGGAGGCCCTTCGCGGCTTAAGTAGTCCTGCTGACCCGATCTAGAAGGTTCCCCGCACCCCGAGTCTCGCTGAGATGCAAGGGCGATGACCGGAAGATTCTTCCACTGAATGTCAGGAGCGCACCTGTCCCGATAGGCTTATCTCGCACACGCGGCGGCTCTCTTTTATAAATCGCCGCGCACTTCTGGTGTTACCGCTCTCCTGGCCTTCGCACACTCCTTCGTTCGCTCGAGCGAACGAGGCAAGAGAATCGATGCAGAGCAGAAACGTGTAACAATACATTTTCACTAAATTTGATAATTTACAGTAGCAATAACACATTCAAAAAGATTAGATTTCTCAGAATTAATTTCGAAGTAATAATATGTAAGTAATATCATGTAATGTGTATCAATCGCTCTAATTAAAGAAACACGTTTTGGTTTTTTAAAATTTACGAATGTATCCCTGGATTATTTTGATTTTCTTCAACTTTATTTCCTTAAATTTTGATATAATCAAGGACATTTAATTTATGTAATCAGATCCCCTAAATCTATTTTGTTGGAATTCGACAAACAAATCTTTGGTTTTGCGATTAGTTCTAAGTAAATCTGGTTTACACTGATTTAGGAACTAGCATTTTATTTAAGCCGTAAATTCGTAATTAAATTACAGGATTCAAAAAAATGTAAACCTTAAATTATGTGTAATGGTGGTCGCTGTTATTTAAGAAAGTAATATATAGTGCTGTTTCCCAAGCAGAAGCATGGCCACACACGCAACCCAGACTATTTCTAAATTGTCTGCACGAAGTAAAATCGCTGCAACATAAAACTCTAGTAAACTTAAAACCTGAATAGTACTAAGTAGCAACCAAAGATGGCGCAGCAATGCCTGTGGTACGCACCTGTCATTGCGTATGTGTACAGCAAGTTGCATATCACCAGGTGAACCAAGTCGCATACTGGTTGGAGCGCCTTACGATATGCAACTAGTTGTACACCCACGCTGCGACAATTACGCACTCTCCCGGCGTTATTGTGTCCTCTTCGACTTTTTTTTTTCTTGTGCTGTGCGATAAACTTTCCTGGTGCAAGCAGAATTGGATTTCATTTTTATTTCCACCAACAGATACTGTGCTTTAGCATGGATAATCAGTTTAGAAACATTCTGTATATGCAGCAGGTACATATGTACTTGGGACCAAGTTTGAAATTACGTATGTGTTACTTATTTGTGTCACTGTGGTATGTAAATGAATTGCATCTTCCCAGGAAATTCCAATACCTGTAGTTGGAAGGAGAAGCATCTTCCCTCCGCCAACGTTACGGTATTTTTTTTTTTATATAAATTTAAGGCTTCTGTTTGGTGCTATGCAGCATGTTATCATGCGAAAAACCGGAAGCGACCTCGTCGGGAATCGAACCTAACTCGCCTACGTAGGAGGCGAGTAGTCTAACCACTACACCACCGCGGCCATTTTTTTACTTGGAAAAACCCGATTTCCATCGGATCCATAAAATGTGAAGCATTGTGTTCGCTAATTGGTACACGTCATGGTGTCACAGACTACACACTTTACGTGCGTTATGAGGTAACACGTCATTACTATTTCATAATGTTTACTAAACCAAAGATAAATTTTTATTTGCAGTGTGTCCCTCCTGCCCCCCCCCCCTGTAAACTCCTGTCTCCGCCTCATTTACTGTAAATAAAGTTTTCCGACATACTCGTACCACACACTATCAAAAACCATTCAGTCTGCTTGATGTGATCTCATTCCACAAGAGTGATATTTCAGCACTGTTTTTTTTAATTTTATTTCTCGGTTACAGGAAATTCCTCATCGCTGGATAAAAATGAGTGCCCCTCAACACGAAATAAATATAAATTTACTAGTATAGTAATTTACTTTGAAATATGCACTTGCGTCGGTACTAAACCCTCATGCTGTTTAGAACCATGGTAATGGACAAAGAAAGAAATTAAATTAACTTTTGCTTATTTCCTTCACAAGTTGGCATTCCTATTTTCATTTTCGTCAAGAAACTGAAAACTATTTTTATAACTTTTCAATTCCATAGGAGCTGTGTACGAAGGGAGTCGGGGAGGGGGGTTGAGCAAGGGAACCCTCACCCCGCCACTTTTCAGCCAGCAGCTAATTTTTGTTTTTGTTCATTTAAGGTTAAGTCACTCTTCCATTTATAAGATTTGGCTATATTTTTGTATGTTTATTGATTTGGTTGCCAAGGCAACGTTTTTAGGTGTGCTTAGCTCAATACATCAGTTATTTCTCTTTGGAGGTTCATTTAGGCCTAGTTTTATCACTCGCGATGGTAAGGTCTCAGACCTTTCCCGTGATGCGCAAACGACGACTTGTGTATAAGACGTTGTTTCGCGTCTTATTTTGGTCCGACCATTGAAAGGAGTAGAAGCGTATGGAGAAAGCTCCAGTTTCCGAGGGCGTCAAGGCCGGCATAACTGTAGTTTTATTTGGTTTAGCGGACCGAAATGTTGTCGACAGTCAGGATAGGGAGCGTGGACTCTGGCAAGAAGTTTCAAACAGGCGCTCACTATAGGGAATATTAGTGTGAAAGCTGAGGACGCATTCCGAAGGAAGTGGCGTGTCCTAAGCGCCATGACTGACGTCATCCTGACCTAAGCTACTGGGTCCGGCTGCAGTGAGATCGCTGATACGTACGCCCGCCTTCACATTGCTCGAGGTCAATAACTCAGTATTTTCCTTCACGGCCAAGACTACCATTTCAATTTGATCAAGCTGGAATTTATTTAAAGATGGTCTAAATTTTTCCCAGAGGCAGTTTGTATAGGGTCTCAAGTTCTCCGACCGAGTTAAGTTTATTTCAAGAAAAAATTTAGTTACTTTTAACTATTTGTAACAGTAATAATCTTTATCAATGTTTAAAGGATTTTTTTTTTTTTTTTTTTTTTTTTTTTTTTTTTTTTTAGTTAATCAAGATTTGCCTAAGTCAGACAGATTATTAAAAATTTTATTGATATTGACAGAGCGACTGAAGGACATTTTAGTTAATTTATTTNGCCTAAGTCAGACAGATTATTAAAAATTTTATTGATATTGACAGAGCGACTGAAGGACATTTTAGTTAATTTATTTCTTTCTTTGTTCCCTTAATAACAGGTTTGTAAGAAGGGTGTAGGTAAATGTGTTTGTGTAATATTCTTCAGTAATGCATTCACTTTATTAAGGCACACTGTCAGTTGATTTATTTAATACACAATACAGCTAATTCTAAAATACTATTTTTTTCCCCTATTAGACATCCAATTAAATACCTTTATACTTTCAATTAATTCTTTTATTTGAGTACTGTTGGAATGTATTGTGTCCTATTTGAAGTGTTTTTTTCTGAATACGTGTCTTTATGAGTTGTCCGATTTGACGAGAAAAGGGGTATTTATCTTTAAATTGCTAAGGCACCCAATAACAACACAGAACGCAACACGAATAAATATATACATATTTAATTTTTAACCATTTTATTAATATTAAAGTCTCTACAACACGTACAACACAACAGTAGTGGTAGACTGGTGCATTTCCCAAAACTCGATAGCATATCTCAATAAAGGCAGAAAATGTGCAAAATAGGCCAATTTTGAAGTTTTGTCATCTAATATTTCTTGTAATGATCTCGACAAAAAGTATACTGAAGAAAGTTTATTTCCTACATTTACAATATGTTCAATTCGTGTTTATGTGTGTGTGAATTTGTGTACATAGTTTCATGTATTTAAATGTGTAAATTTGTGGATGCATACAAAATTGTGTACGAGTGCCTTTCGTAACGCGGTAATCTGCCTTGGTATTTTAATCTCCTGCGTTCAACAGTTGGCAACAGGTTAGGTGGCACTGCGCTTCGAGTAGATGTTCAGCTGTTCGTGGAGCATCACGGCGGCGGTGAGTTGCTAGCGGGTTTGCTTTTCAACAAGTTTCCTACAAAGCTTGACGGAACTGCCAAAGTTGAAGTGAAGTTCTCTTAAATAAATTATTGCGAAAACTTGAAACATAAAGGGCTCCGTCTACCACGCCTGCAGCCTCTGAGTTTAAACAGGGAACCAACGTTAAAGAAATTCCTTGACAATGCCATAAATTTTAAAGATAACTTTCAAACAAAAAAAATATTCAACGGCGCTTTCCTAGAGAATAATGCGACGTCGAGAAATCTTTAAAAATGTTTATTTATTCTTATTTTTTTCGTGAAATGCATATTTTAATGTTAAGTTTTAGAATATTAATATTACACATAAAAATCTACATGATTATTTAACGTACAAGTATTCCTTAAGAAATGTCATGTTTGCTTGTAAGGATTATTTTTAAAATTGAAGGATTGCAAAGTAATGTATAACACTGCTTTCCCATTTAAATCCTCTGGCTACAGACTTGGTGTGGAGACTGCTGAAAGTCAAAGTCTAGCAGCTATTTTCCCGAAAATCGACTCTCAGGTTAGGTGGAAGGAATGTTTATGTTAACGCCATGGATTATTTTAATAAGTAGGCACGTAAATTGCAGAGTGAAGTGAAGAGATTTGAGCGGCTCTGAACATCAAGGTCTTGAGANTATACTGAAGAAAGTTTATTTCCTACATTTACAATATGTTCAATTCGTGTTTATGTGTGTGTGAATTTGTGTACATAGTTTCATGTATTTAAATGTGTAAATTTGTGGATGCATACAAAATTGTGTACGAGTGCCTTTCGTAACGCGGTAATCTGCCTTGGTATTTTAATCTCCTGCGTTCAACAGTTGGCAACAGGTTAGATGGCACTGCGCTTCGAGTAGATGTTCAGCTGTTCGTGGAGCATCACGGCGGCGGTGAGTTGCTAGCGGGTTTGCTTTTCAACAAGTTTCCTACAAAGCTTGACGGAACTGCCAAAGTTGAAGTGAAGTTCTCTTAAATAAATTATTGCGAAAACTTGAAACATAAAGGGCTCCGTCTACCACGCCTGCAGCCTCTGAGTTTAAACAGGGAACCAACGTTAAAGAAATTCCTTGACAATGCCATAAATTTTAAAGATAACTTTCAAACAAAAAAAATATTCAACGGCGCTTTCCTAGAGAATAATGCGACGTCGAGAAATCTTTAAAAATGTTTATTTATTCTTATTTTTTTCGTGAAATGCATATTTTAATGTTAAGTTTTAGAAGATTAATATTACACATAAAAATCTGCATGATTATTTAACGTACAAGTATTCCTNAGATTAATATTACACATAAAAATCTGCATGATTATTTAACGTACAAGTATTCCTTAAGAAATGTCATATTTGCTTGTAAGGATTATTTTTAAAATTGAAGGATTGCAAAGTAATGTATAACACTGCTTTCCCATTTAAATCCTCTGGCTACAGACTTGGTGTGGAGATTGCTGAAAGTCAAAGTCTAGCAGCTATTTTCCCGAAAATCGACTCTCAGGTTAGGTGTAAGGAATGTTTATGTTAACGCCATGGATTATTTTAATAAGTAGGCACGTAAATTGCGGAGTGAAGTGAAGAGATTTGAGCGGCTCTGAACATCAAGGTCTTGAGAGCNGTATTGAGCGATGCCGGAGTGCAAGGGCGGGGAGAACCGGAGGTCCCCCAGAAAACCCGCCGACCAGCGGCATCAACCGGCAAGATTCCCACATGGGAAAATCCGGGAGCGACCCCTCTGGGAATCGAACCTAGTTCACGCAGGTGGGAGGCGAGTAATCCGACAACTACACCACCGCGATCCATGCGTAGATTGCATTCATTGGTTATATATAATGATCTACCCAGCAGTGCTCACATTTTTACAAATAAAATTTTAACAGATTTTCGTTGTCCGAACTTTGACTTTACGTTTGAATGTTGTAGCGCCTATTGGAGATTCCATAAAATAAGCAGAAACGTAAAGTTCGTAACTTAACGTTTTTATTTGTATATACGCCTCAAAGTCTTGCAAGCAAAGCTGCTAACTTGGCGATTTCAACCTATCTGGCGGCAAAATTTAATATTTACGACAGATGAAAAATTTAGCGGTTTCTGTAAAAAAAAANGCGATTTCAACCTATCTGGCGGCAAAATTTAATATTTACGACAGATGAAAAATTTAGCGGTTTCTGTAAAAAAAAAATATCTTGTGGCAGATATGGTGATTTGAAGGAACAGTGATTATGTTTTTATCTCGTCATATTATCGCACTTGGTGTTTTCAAGTTTGTTTGTTTCTGCGGAATTTGTTATGTACACCGGCGGACCATGGAAATATCTTGAGATGCATTCTACATTTTTTTTATTGCGAGTAATTATCTCTTTATATGTAGTCTTGTGAACACACTTGCGGTAATAAAGATATGGTTCGGCCCCGTAGTAAGCAATGCTTCGGGAAACTCTACGCTGATAAAAGTACTTTTTAAGTACGCGTTCATATCGTTGAAGTACTGCGCGTTTGTACACGTACCTAGCGAATACGTTATTGAAGTATTTCAGATGGATTTCTTGCTTTCAATTTTCGTTTCGATTTCTGTCCGTGGAATTTATATACGCAGTGGTAAGCAACTATAACATGCTTAGCTGCGAAAAACTAACATTTTATATAGTTTGAGTAAATTTAATGTGATACAAACCAAGATTACAATCTGGTGGTTTTTGTATATTTAGAGACTTTATCTCAAAACAGTTGGCAGCTCTGCAAGGCACGTCACTGCGTCGTGACCGACAGAGGACTTTTCTTCGTGGCGGTTACTCCATCTTCACTCTTCCGCGCTGACATCAGGATCTCCACGCCGTGGGTGAATGTGGGGAGTCCTACCAGGGGGAGCAACCCTCTCCCTCTTTCTACAGAGTAGTCCGTCGGAAACTCCACGGCTCGGAAGCCTGACGGAACGAGGTCAGCAATACAGAGTACTCTTCAGATAAACGCAGCAATCAACGCAACCAGCGTCAGCAGCGCGCGCCGCAACAGTGATTATCGTGTCGGCTCGCTTTCTGTAACAGATACGCGGCCACCGCCTATCGCTCGCCTGTTCATTCGAAANACAGTGATTATCGTGTCGGCTCGCTTTCTGTAACAGATACGCGGCCACCGCCTATCGCTCGCCTGTTCATTCGAAAAAATCCTTTGACTTTCTCCCGCTGCTATCGTAACTGCTGTCCTCTTGCACTCGCTCACGCAGGATGCGAAACAACGAGCGCGTAACAATGTCAACAGACTTCCAGTGAATTGCAATTCACTGACCGATACGACTAGTTAGGTATTTCAGTGTACATCCGTGGATATACCAAAAATTACAAGTAAATATCATTAAACGTAAGCACGCCAGCTCTTTTTTTTTTTATTCTTCCCAGTTACTACTCGCGGCAAATTAATTGGTAAGGAACACGACTTTTTCGAAGAAGGGGGAAATACCAGAAAAACTATGTATGTTTACATTACTGAACAAAGTTAATGTTCTTTCATTAGGGCATCACATTGTTCGTAGTATACAGGATGATTCTCAATTAGACCAACAAACTTCGGAAGGAGATTCTTTATGAAAAAGTAAAAAGAAAACATATGAGACAATCAATTTATACCTAACTGTTTACAATCTCAATTTTTGAGGACTCCTGCCTCCCTTGATATTCGGATATAGGTATAAAGTGTCTTATTTCAATCGGCATTGCTGAACCGCGTCAATGCAAGGGGATCTCACGAAACCAAAGCTAAATTCGCAATACGTGAATCACAGGAGATGTGTGTGCCGTCGCAGGAATTGCAGGAATAAACGATGGCAATCAAACCGTGTGGGAACAACATTTAATCCTGTTCATTTTTGCAAGTCTTACCTTNTTGCAGGAATAAACGATGGCAATCAAACCGTGTGGGAACAACATTTAATCCTGTTCATTTTTGCAAGTCTTACCTTGATATTCACGAGAGAATTGTAATGGGTTCCGAGGAAGAAGTACAAATATACGAGGCTTTAGTTAACGTGCATCAGCATGAAACATTAGTGATACAATGGTGTACCGGAGGAAACAAATGCGCATCGATTTTGAGCGCCCGATTTGAATTTCACTGTACCGTGTAGCGGTCGGTTGGCAGTCTTATGCCGACCTTTGCAGTTGACGTTTGATGTTCCGTGTGAACGTGTCAATCTCAAGGCTCGTGATTTACGAATGGAGTGTGCCAATTTTTATTGCTGTTATTTTAATGTGAAGTGTTAAATCTTATTATTGTGCGGAGTTTGGACTACTTAAAAGGAGAAGATAAACGTATTATATACGAGAGTTATCAGCAATAAGTCGCCAAGGAGGTATATCCGCCAAAATGGGTGGGGCAAGTTAATGATGTTCGATTAATCAGTTTAATGGGCTGTGCATAGTCAAGTTTCAGGGTGGAAATTTCATTCAGTGCAGTGAATTGCAGTGTGTAGTATTGCATGCTAGCGTGGGAATTTAGGGGCTTGCGTACTGCTGGCGTCCAGCAGCGTCAAATGCAGAACTACTAACTGAATACACTACACGCGAAATAACTCCGAGCCTGGCCGACCGTTACAAATGGAATGTAACAGTGGTTGACGTGGCAGAGGGAGGCGAAGTCGCAGAGCGACAACGCGTACTCGACACCAGCACAGCTGCAGCTACTATACCGAGTCAATAATAATATTAATAATAATAATAATAATGGCGTGTGGGGGAGCGCACCCAGGGCAAGGCAACACCCTCCGAGTGACGGTCTTTCCAGCTGGGACCCGTAGGTGACCGTCATCCCCGGGCATGACAGAAATGAAGCCCTAGAATGGAGCGCCGCTGGAATGCAAGGGCGGGGGAAACGGGAGTACCCCGAGAAAACCCGTCAGCAAGCGGCATCGTCCAGCACGATTCCCACGTGCGAAAATCCGGGAGTGAACCCGCCGGGGATCGAACCCGGACCGCCGTGGTGGGAGGCGAGCGCCCTGGACACTNACAGTGATTATCGTGTCGGCTCGCTTTCTGTAACAGATACGCGGCCACCGCCTATCGCTCGCCTGTTCATTCGAAACAATCCTTTGACTTTCTGCCGCCGCTAACTGTCCTCTTGCACTCGCTCACGCAGGATGCGAAGCAACGAGCGCGTAACAATGTCAACAGACTTCCAGTGAATTGCAATTCACTGACCGGTACGACTAGTTAGGTATTTCAGTGTACATCCGTGGATATACCAAAAATTACAATTAAATATCATTAAACGTAAGCACGCCAGCTCTTTTTTTTTTTTTTTTTTTNAAGGAACACGACTTTTTCGAAGAAGGGGGAAATACCAGAAAAACTATGTATGTTTACATTACTGAACAAAGTTAATGTTCTTTCATTAGGGCATCACATTGTTCGTAGTATACAGGATGATTCTCAATTAGACCAACAAACTTCGGAAGGAGATTCTTTATGAAAAAGTAAAAAGAAAACATATGAGACAATCAATTTATACCTAACTGTTTACAATCTCAATTTTTGAGGACTCCTGCCTCCCTTGATATTCGGATATAGGTATAAAGTGTCTTATTTCAATCGGCATTGCTGAACCGCGTCAATGCAAGGGGATCTCACGAAACCAAAGCTAAATTCGCAATACGTGAATCACAGGAGATGTGTGTGCCGTCGCAGGAATTGCAGGAATAAACGATGGTAATCAAACCGTGTGGGAACAACATTTAATCCTGTTCATTTTTGCAAGTCTTACCTTAGTATTCACGAGAGAATTGGAAGGAAGAAGCACGAATATAAGAGGCTTTAGTTACGCATGAAACATTCGTGATACAATGGTGTACCGGAGGAAACAAATGCGTATCGATTTTGAGTGCCCGATTTGAATTTCACTGTACCGTGTAGCGGTCGGTTGACGTTTGATGTTCCGTGTGAACGTGTCAATCTCAAAGCTTTAGATTTACAAATGGAGTGTGCCAATTTTTTTTTGCTGTTATTTTTATGTGAAGTGTTAAATCTTATTATTGTGCGGAGTTTGGACTACTTAAAAGGAGAAGATAAACTTATTATATACGAGAGTTATCAGCAATAAGTCGCCAAGGAGGTATATCCGCCAAAATGGGTGGGGCAAGTTAATGACGTTCGATTAATCAGTTTAATGGGCTTGTGCATAGTCAAGTTTCAGGGTGGAAATTTCATTCAGTGCAGTGAATTGCAATGTGTAGTATTGCATGCTAGCATGGGAATTTAGCGGCTTGCGTACTGCTGGCGTCTAGCCGCGTCAAATGCAGAAGACCTACTGACTGAATACACTACACGCGAAATAACTCCGAGCCTGGCCGACCGTTGCAAATGGAATTCAACAGTGGGAGACATGGTAGGGGGAGGCGAAGTCGCGGAGCGACAACGCATACTCGACACCAGCACAGCTGCAGCTACTGTACCGAGTGAAATTGTTGTCCCTTTGGATCCTGAAGTAGATACGCACATTGCATGCATGTCCACGATATGTACTGAACATGCTTCTGTTTACTGTATATATCTGAGGCACGCGTGTGTGTGTGTTTTTTTTGTCAGTACTTCTGTTTGCTGTTAGTGTTCTTTAATGTGTAGAAGACAACACAAAGAGGTACTTCAGCACAATACAACATTGTACATAAAATTCCTCCAGTTTTGTCAAAGGTGGAAGGGCGAGAAACTGCACTCATGGCCACTTTAAATGGTTTACTATGTTATGCAGTTTATGGAAAACAAAGGGAGATTGAGGGAACCATCCATTCCACTTGAGAAAGTGCAGCTGAGAACAAGGCAACTGATGTGTT
>NQII01002404.1:2740-55802 GCA_002778355.1 Clitarchus hookeri | reverse complement strand
GCCGTCAGGGCAGTCAATTCCCAAAACAGTGATTCGAGGCACGCCTACAGTTTGTCGTAGGCAAGGAGCTCGAAACGCGCGAAAATGTGCGAAGCTTGGAATTTTACGTAAAAAGAATTGCGACTCCTTGCACCATAGAAAGAAGCAGAGTAAAGAAACCCATTTTTGCTTAATAATAATTTGAGACACACGAATGTCCCTGTAAAAAGCAATATTTATATATATTTTTCCCAAAATTCAATACATTGTATTTTTTAACCTTAGAAAATTTGCAAAAGTATTTTATTACAATTTCAATTACATTTTCGGACGAGCAAGAAAACTGTCACCCATTATAATTTTAATCAGAGACCTTCTCGATTCACCAGGTAATTAACAAGCTTGAATCTCCTTGGCTATCTACTTCGAGACGTGCATTAAATTTACTGTAAAAATAAATGGGCATAGTTTTCTCTCAAAAGCCTTCCAAGATTTGCATGATTTTAAGCAAACCTTCATAAAAACCCTAAACTGTCCCCTTAACTAAAGTAATGATACTCATCTTAGTATTAAGTCCCTACGAGCATGCAGCTTGCCCTGGATTACGTAGTGCAAAATTCAACAGTTCCTCTCCCCAAGCGGCAGTCTACTCAGTTACAATTTTTGATAAAAACCAATCAGGATTTATTATTTCAAATATTTGTAGCTGTCCTTCGTGTCGACGCTCCAGGTGACACCAGCGCATCTGGAGCCGGAGCGTGGAAGTGAGCCGAGTCAGTTACATCCCGCGCCGAGAACGGGAGTCGCACGGTGAGCTTCAATGAGGAGCGCCACGTCGAGTGGGACAGTTAACCAGTAACTCTACGCCGAGAGCTGGGGTGGGGGCCCGCCAAGGGTCAAGGGTCGCTCGCTGGGAAGTGGGAGTCAATCAGCTCACGCCGAAGGAGGAAGCCAGTGGAATGCAGCACGCCAACGACAGCCAGTCCGAGGGCCTGTAACAGGGCCACCCAACTCACCAGATCTCAACTACTGCCGGAACAACTACCCCGCAACAAGTACAGTTAAGTAACAACGCAGTCACTCGGGGATGTGTCCTGTCATCTGATCCCCCCACAGCGTCGGAAACGTTAGCCAGAACACTGTAATCAGCCCTCCAGGCAGAGAACTCGCAGGGTCAATAACGTAGGAGTTAATTCTCGGCAAAAGGTGCCGAGAAAGTATTTGTACTTCACGCAAAATTTCTGGGAATGTGTGTGTGAATTCCTGTCAAATAAACCTGTTAAAACCAAGACGTGATGAAGTCATTGTTTTATATACCCTCAACTTTCAAGGCACCTTATAGTCTGTGCCATTTAACATTAACTGAGATCCTATGACCCACAGGTGGGGAATAGCGTCAGACTGATAAAAAAAAGCAATTTTTAAGAATCGCGACTTTTCCGAAAAAAAAATTCTCGAAAATGTAATAGATCGACAAAAGTAATCGCATCACATTGAACACTAATTTAATGAGGACATCACAACATTCGCAGTAGGCCTACAAATTACCAAACGCGATACAAGTGAGGGCTATGAAGATCAAGCAACTTGTGGGGTAAAACTCATAAAAAAAATCTACAATTGATGTCTATTCAGTGGCTTTACCGCGCTAAATGCAGGAAGACCTTACCTGACCACACCTTCTCGTGTTATCTTTGTAGTTGAATGGCAATGGGACTCGGGACGACTCGGGACTCGGTGAGAAAAAAAAAAAAATTTAAGACACCACAAGCAGATTATTCGCAAAAGTGGCAGTGTGTCTTCTGAAAACGCAGCGAGGTAGTCAGATCATCACGACCCGGGGGTGCACTGCCGGCCGCTGCGCTGGTGTCACCTGGAGCGTCGACACGAAGGACAGGATGGCTTCAGAGTTACTGACGTCGACCAATGGAAGACTATAGTGACCTCTGCAAATGTTTGAAATAATAAATCCTGATTGGTTTTTATCAAAAATTGTAACTAAGTAGACTGCCGCTTGGGGAGAGGAACTGTTGAATTTTGCACTACGTAATCCAGGGCAAGCTGCATGCTCGTAGGGACTTAATACTAAGATGAGTATCATTACTTTAGTTAAGGGGACAGTTTAGGGTTTTTATAAAGGTTTGCTTAAAATCATGTAAATCTTGGAAGGCTTTTGAAAGAAAACTATGCCCATTTATTTTTTACAGTAAATTTAATACACGTCTCGAAGTAGATAGCCAAGGAGATTCAAGCTTGTTAATTACCTGGTGAATCGAGAAGGTCTCTGATTAAAATTATAATGGGCGACAGTTTTCTTGCGCGCCCGAAAATTAAATTGAAATTGTAATAAAATACTTTTGCAAATTTTCTAAGGTTAAAAATACAATGTATTGAATTTTGGGAAAAATATATATAAATATTGCTTTTTACAGGGACACTCGTGTGTCTCAAATTATTGTTTAGCAAAAATGGGTTTCTTTACTCTGCTTCTTTCTATGGTGCAGGGAGCCACAATTCTTTTTACGTAAAATTCCAAGCTTCGCACATTTTCGCGCGTTTCGAGCTCCTTGCCTACGACAAACTGTANTATAGTCTGTGCCATTTAACATTAACTGAGATCCTATGACCCACAGGTGGGGAATAGCGTCAGACTGATAAAAAAAAGCAATTTTTAAGAATCGCGACTTTTCCGAAAAAAAAATTCTCGAAAATGTAATAGATCGACAAAAGTAATCGCATCACATTGAACACTAATTTAATGAGGAAATCACGAAATTTGCAGTAGGCCTACACGTTACCAAACTCGATACAAGTGAGGGCTATGAAGATCAAGCAACTAGTGGGATAAAACTCATAAAAAAAATCTACAATTTATGTCTATTCAGTGGCTTTACCGCGCTAAATGCAGGAAGACCTGACCTGACACAACCTTCTCGTGTTATCTTTGTAGTTTAATGGCAATGGGACTCGGGACGACTCGGGACTCGGTGAGAAAAAAAAATATTTAAGACACCACAGGACAGGAGGGCTTCAGAGTTACTGACGTGGACCAATGGAAGACTATAGTGACCTCTGCGCAGCACTGGTTTTCTCTCTCGGCGTGCGCTTCTAACCGACTGCTCTGACGTAACTGATCGGTTCTACGGATCCGTTTCAACTGATATGACGTAACTCATCTCCCCTTATCACACAACTTTGCTTTTTAAACTATTTCCATCCCCCCCTTAGAACCTACTTCTGTCTTTACTTGTTAGGGGGAGGGAAGGGAGAGGTGCCAAACAAATGCTACTTCCTACACATGCCACCGCTCTTGCAGGGCGAATCGGGTGACCTGTGGTGCCCCTGACAAACCCTGTCAGCTGTTTCTGCGGCTCGTGTCCAAGTTTCACGGGGTTGCTAGGGGGGTGGTGGGGGTCCGAGTCAACCTTGACACGTGTAACTTGCTCCCTGGCTCCGGGTTGCCTTCGTTGTAGGCATTAATTGCTGCCACATGTCTTCGAGGCAGGTGGCCACTGGGTGGTNTATGGCGTGCATTGTGACAGCTGAGTTTCTACATTGATATGGCACGCGTCAAGTCACTACACGACGGTTTAAAATTAAGCATGCTTTCGTAGTACTTCACGATTATAATTTTTTTTTTAAATTTGTAAGTATCTAGTAAAAGCGCATTGTGAACATGTATAGTTTAAAAATAATCCAAATCAATTAAAATTAAAATCTAAGAAAAATTTTTATACATTACACAGTCAAAATTTGATTTCTATCTTGGTGATTATTTAGACCTGACAGTAAATTTTACATCTGTATGGAGAGCTGAACTGTTGGTGCAGTTAGGCTGATTTACCAGTCAACCGAAGCAAAATATCCATCAGACAATGGAGAAAAATAGTTCATATTGGAGCCGCGGTGATGTAGTGGTTAGACTACTCGCCTCCCACCTTAGCGAACCAGGTTATATCCCCGGGCTTTCGCTTGCGAGATTCGTGCTTGAGGATGCCATTTGGTTTTCTCGGGGATGTCCAGTTTCCCCTCCTCTGTATTCCGACGCTGCTCCATACTCTCCTCACTTCATCCTCATCGGCTCAAGACCTCGATGTTAAGAGCCGCCCCTGTCTTTAATCCACATTATTTCATATACCACTAATTACTTGTTTTTCGCTGGTGTTTCTTGTCAAGTTTTCTATTCGTTGTTAGGGCTGTAGATTTATATAGCTGGCGCCATGCTGGGCTGGGAACTTGGCGGATTGGGACCGCTGGTTCTCTGTGGTAACACCATAAGGNTTATATAGCTGGCGCCATGCTGGGCTGGGAACTTGGCGGATTGGGACCGCTGGTTCTCTGTGGTAACACCATAAGGGCCAGAGTTAACAGTTTAAAAAATCGCTAAAGAAATAAGTGCAATATAAAATAAACGGCAGGCGGGCTATTGGCGAACAGATAATGGGTGGTATTGACATAACTACGCAGCTGCTACTGCTCAAAACTCGTTAATTCGAAACATCTGCTTGGCTTCATATAAATAAAAACAGCTTTCCTCGACCTCCTCGCNACTGCTCAAAACTCGTTAATTCGAAACATCTGCTTGGCTTCATATAAATAAAAACAGCTTTCCTCGACCTCCTCGCGAGCAAATGCTTGGATGGCCTTGATCAAGATTTGGTATGAATGACACTAAGGCACCGCTCGCTATTACAAGCAACTGCTTTAATTTCCGTGAGGTTCTACATGTTCCTCTTTAAACCTATACAGTCCTGCAGAGTTCCTGCGTCTTGTGTATTTTTCTTCTCCGTCCTTGAACCGCCAGCATGAACTCTGCCATTGAGTTCATGAACAGCAACTTGAGTAGCACGAAACAACAAACTAAGAACCTCGTGGAAACTTAAGCGGTTGCTCGTAACAGCGAGCAGCGGCTTACTTTTATTTATAACACCCAAATGTAACGTTAAGAAAAAGTTCTTCCAATGTTCGGTAAGGAAGTCAGCAGTTGGAAGTCTCTTTGTTTAGATAGGAAAGTAAAAACGATCCTCTACACGCGCATTGACGAATCACGAACTTTATTTAAAGGGTAGAGACTTGAGAAGGCATATAGCAAGACNCGATCCTCTACACGCGCATTGACGAATCACGAACTTTATTTAAAGGGTAGAGACTTGAGAAGGCATATAGCAAGACCTGGGAACAAGCAAATTCGTGTAATGTAATTAATTATTTTCTTTTGTAATATATATTTCTTTACGTGAGCGAAAATGTCTTTAGTACAGCCAACTAAAACAAACCCCACAACTGCTCACATATGGGTCAGTACCAAAAGCATGAGCAAACATGTTTGGTTTAAAAGTATAAACAATAATCAATGGAATAAAATTATTTCAGTACAAATTTTATAATCAAAAATACAGAGTAATATATAAGCTAAGAACTTCTCATAGGTTTCAATACTTCTAATGGCAGTAGAAATTCTTTGTCGTTTGTTAAGCATTTTCTACCAACATTCATCGCATATTTTATTATTGTATCAGTGGTAACTAAATAAATATTTTCAGGGATTTAACATAGTTATTAATGAATTTGAATAAATAAAAATTACTCACACAAGCACAAGCGCACACACAAGCACACACACACACACNCACACAAGCACACACACAAGCACACACACAAGCACACACACAAGCACACACACAAGCACACACACAAGCACACACACAAGCACACACACAAGCACACACACAAGCACACACACAAGCACACACACAAGCACACACACAAGCACACACACAAGCACACACACAAGCACACACACAAGCACACACACAAGCACACACACAAGCACACACACAAGCACACACACAAGCACACACACAGAAACACACACAGAAACACACAGAAACACACACAAGCACACACACAAGCACACACACAAGCACACACACAAGCACACACACAAGCACACACAGAAACACACACAGACAAACCAGAGTGCTTCTACAGGGAAGTAGATTTTTCTTGATCCATGGCAAGTTCCTGTAATTTCATTGTCCAATACTATTTTCAGTGACTGGCTGTGGTGTCACTAGTTCCTTATTTAATCAAATCGGGTAACCATTATAAATATGTAATTATTTTGCACTAAGTAACAGGAACTGTGAAAACAATATAGTTTTTTTTTTTAATGTGAAGGATAACACAGGTCGCGGAAGTACCAGTGTAGCTGTGTCAGTCGACAGCAAGGACACGGAGATCGTCACTCTTGGACAGCCCAATCCTCGGCGTTATGAAATGTGATGGGGAAACAAAAGTCGTGAAATGTGGCGACATCATCTGCGACGGCTGACTGGGAGCATGGAGCGAGACACGTCACTTGTAGGCGCCCAATCCTAGGTATTGTGAAATGTGGAGTGAAAAAACAGGTCGTAACAGGTGGCGATATCTGCGACAGTTGGCAAGAGCTGGGAGCGAGAGAAGTGACTCGCAGACATCCCAGTTCTCGAGATCGTGAAATGTGAAGGGACACTATGATCGTCGCTGGTTCCGACGGATGTGACAGTTGACGGAGAGCAGGGAGAAAGGTGTATCACTCGTAGGTTATCCATCTGTCGATATTGTGAGATGTGAAGGGAAGCACAGGTCGTGACGGGTGGAGACAGTTGACCGAGAGCAGGCAAGGAGGTGAGTCACTCGTAGACGGCCCAGTCGTCGTCGTCGACCGACAGCGCCAGCAGGTAGAGTCCGATGCCGGTCAGGCACACGGCGACGATGCTGGCGACGACTGTGGGGCAGTGTCGGTACATGACCAGCAGGAACACCAGCGCCGCCAGGATGAACGTGGTGCCTATGGGAACCAGCACGCTGCCGAACCTCGTGGACCGCTGAAAGGGGTACTGGTTCACGTCCCGCAGGGTCATGTTCTCTGGAAACACGCGAGAGTTTTAGNCCTCGTGGACCGCTGAAAGGGGTACTGGTTCACGTCCCGCAGGGTCATGTTCTCTGGAAACACGCGAGAGTTTTAGGCAATCTTCGAATTTACCATTAAAAGTATATTAGTATTTAGTAGGTTCAAATCGGACGTCGTCGATAGTGACATGTTCAGCATGGTTGTGATTTGGTAATTTACTATTTTAGTAAGTTTCGTTGCATACTAAATACTAAAATACCAAATAACATCAACTAATCTATTAATTCGGGTGATGTGTCCTTTTAGTAAACTAAAAGGGCAAATTCGAACACTGACCGAGGCTGAAACTGAGCTATACTAATTTAAGACTTTTGTACATGGCCTCAGAAATCGCTCCCGAACAGCCCATAGAACTGTCAAAATCACATCGCCAAACACTAGCATAATTTTTTTTTTATAAAAATATATTCTATCTAATATATAAAATTCTCCCGTCACAGTGTTAGTCACTGAACTCCTCCGAAACGGCTGGACCGATTTTTATGAAATTTTTTATGTATACTCGGTAGGTCTTAGAATAGATTTATATATATTTTTTACACCCCTAAGTAATAAGGGTGGCCACCCCCAAACAATTTTTTTTTATTGTTTGAACAAAATTTTTATTTTTTATTTTTTTATGATGTGGCATCAAAAAATACATACCCTCCTAAATTTTCACCCTTCTACCACCAACCCTTATTTTTTTATAGCGATATTAGTAATTTAATAAATTTTACCCTAGGTCGATAACTGATCAATTATCATCGATCATTTATCGATCTAGGTTACAATTTATTCCCACCAGGTGTCTCCCAGTGACACAGCAAAACAACGTTTGCCGGGTCAGCTAGTGTTAAATATAAAATCTTTACTTTTATTAATACTTGTTATGAGGAGGAACTCTCAATTTCTAATCACGTACTTTATATCAACAGTGTGCTAACACAGTGTTCAAGCCAAATGGTTTTGACAAGCTTTGTCGGTGACAAACCTCTCAACATTGGCATACAGAATATGGCTAATGTACAACTGACTTGCGCTCTACAATCCATAAGAGTTATTCGGGGTAACTTTGTGCCAATTCAGGGTAACTTTTCACCGCGCATTTTCATTTGAAATGAAGGCCCTGCAATCCCCACATTGATGTTTAACTTTTTTTTTTATGGATAACAGCGTAAAGTGCGCAGGACCTTTGGGCTTTCACTTAACATCATATTAGGCAGGCTGGTACAGATTTTCCCGTAATTACTTTAGTGTTATATTAATTTTTAGTCTAGTCGAAATAAGATTTCTTAATAATTACTACATTTTTCTTCCACCAATACTATACCAACAGCTGAAATTAGAGCAAACTTTTTGCATACAAAAATGTGAAAGATATAATTTAATTTAAAGTTACACTTTGGCTCCACTCGTGTAACTATACGTATGACCATTATGCCCTCTACGTTCTACACCAAATAATTTATAACTCTGTAACCAGCTCTCTGCCTGTTGGCGTAGCGAAGCTTGCAAACCATCTTCCCTTGCACTGCCTTGCAAAAGTCTAATAATGAGGCACAGTTGCCCTATGTAAGTAATTATGTGTGTGGTTCTGATTTTGTGAAAATTTCTTCGTCGTTTTACCATTCAAGCACGTGCTCACGCCAGGTGCACTGTTATGTTTCACGAGGGGCTGCAATCAAAGAGGCTTCCACTGTTTAGACGAGTGTCCTCTTCTATGATGCCTTTAATGCATCATTCCGCCAAATGTAAAAACTGGCAACACTGCGGATGTCATGACTTAACTAGTAAAGCTGCTCCGATTAATGACGGTACTAAACTATTTAAAACAGCATTTCACTATCGAGATGATTCTTAATATAAACGTACGTAGAGCTAACTAAAAGCAATAAGTTGTAACGAACTTAAGTACAGAACTGTTGATAATGCACATTTTTGAAATCGATGCCTATTTTCCACTTTTAGAACAGAAGCTGTTATGGACAAGTTTTATGTTTAGCCATTATTTCAGTAAGTTATGTGGAAATTAACCTCTAAAATGTCACTACTCCGCCACTGGTAATGCGCCATATTTCTCAACTACGGGCAGGTATGTGTTAATAACTTCCGATTATTAATCAATTCAAACCAAGATTTTTCTTGAAATGTATTTACTGCTTATATTTTATGAATGTTTGATAATATATAAATCGGATTTATAATAACTAAAGCGCCTAAAAACAAAAATCGCCTGTTTTGGCGAGAAAACATCGGGGGTTTAAGCCAGTTGATTACTAAACAATAGTTAGTCACAACACAAGTTAACATTTGGTGGACGTAGACATGTAAATTATTACGTTTTACAGCTACTTACTTCGTCTAAATTTTCTTAAGTCGGTGTCGAACAAATTAAGTCAGTTTTTACATGATGTAATAATAGGCAGAGCACTATTTTACTATCGCGATAACTTTGAGATACCTAGATTAAAATACAAACCATAAATTACAAGTATGTCTGTCTACATGATAGTGAGACACCCTTGAGATCAAAAGTTGACATTTCTCATAAATTTTGAACTTGTCCCTCGAGATATTTCACAAAAAAGTAATATTTCGGAAAATATATTTTATGTATGTAGACGTCCAGCAAGAGGTGTTTACCAGTAGCGTAATAACTTTAAAGAGGGCGGGGGTAGGCAGGGTATATATTGCCCCTTCCTAATCATATTGCGTTTACATATTTGTGCAATCTCTAATGAATTATTATAACATATAAGTAACAAAAATACACATATTCGCTTCTTGGTTATAGACTTTCCTTTATCTTTTATGGAGCATATGGACTTAGGGTTTGTTCGCACTAAAATCATAGATTTATTTCAAATGCTAGCTAATGAGTATCCCCCCCCCCCTCCTCACGGGAAAATTTTATTAATAATGTAATAATTAAGTAGATGTCATGTGAACGATAACTGGAGGCCTACATACAGCAAACTTTTATTTCAGAAATTAAATGTAACGAATCCAGTAAGCTATCTCTCAGCCTGTTTTTCTGTGGAGTCATTCTGTTCTTCGCACTGGAGTGCCTTAAAATGTGGCTGTCCATATTTCTACAGTCAGCATTTTCCCTCCAGATTACTAAAGAGTATTGTTTAATTTTGACACACTTTCGTTCACATTGGAAGCCAAACATTTAAAAAGACCTGCTCGCAAATTATTTTTGTCTGTACTATGTAAATACTGGAAGTGTGTGTTGTTAGCATCTGAATCACTTCATCACACATTCAGCAGTAGAAAGAGTGCATATAACTACACTCCACAGGAATGTGGCCTTGTTATTTTTAACGTAAAATGTTCATTCACGTGAAGGTAGCTGACGTAATGATTTGTCACCCCCCCCCCCCTCTTTCCACGGTCAAAATGTGTAAAATAACCCCTCCTTCCGGGATATGTTTTTTTCCGAAAGAAACACTGATTAAAATTACATTTATAAGAGAAGCAAATATGTCTCGAGAGGGGCACCTAAAGGCTTACCCCGTGCAAGTAGGAGAAGTTTCTTCGCCACTTTATTTACGACGCTACATCCGTGCCCAACGTAACTAAGAAGTCACATTCGCCCCAAGAGTTTCTCGATACATGCCGTAAATGATACGTGCAAGCACGCACTTTCCGCGAATCGTCGTCCGATTCGTCGTCTGGTGTTGAACAGCACGCAGCCTACACAACCGTCTACCGGGAGTATGCTACAAGTCTTCCAGCACATCTCTTCGGTTTTTTCAAAAATAGTGTGCAAACTTTAATCTGTAACAGTGGGCCAGCTAGTGGAAAGGTACTCTTGTCTTCGAAAGCACAGGTCTTCCGCGAGAATTCTAGGCAGAGACTCCCTGCGTTGCGAGAGTAGAGAACTTTGTGAACACAGTACTTCTACGTTGAAGTAAAGTACACGTGGGGTACAAGGACGGAAACGACGATGTAATGAATCGCCTTGCGAACGTCGCGACACTATAACTTCGTCACTAATAACACTATTGAAATAAATGAGGTCTCATTCGATCGGGTGTACGACTATAGTGCGAGCGTGACCTTGAGTCGACGGTGCGCATGCGTGAGGCGCGCCGTCTTATAATAAGTTGGATTTTATTATCAACTCCTTATGTAATTATATCACCATTTACTTTAAAGTTAATAATTATTATAATTTGTTTATTTGGTTTTTTATTAGGATATTTTATAAATAAGTTTAGTTTATTTGATAATAATTTCAGTTATTACCGTAGTGGAGTTTGTTATTTTTTTGGTAATATGTGATTTATACCTTATGTTACTATTAAATGTCCTGTTTATCCTTTATTATTTGGTTTAAAAATCAACCGATCTAGTGATTTTGGTTGTTAAGAAATATTAGGTAGTAAGGGTTTATATTTATTTTTTAGTAATATTTCACTTTTAAATCAGAAAATTCAAAATATATATTTTAATTTATTCTTTATTTTAGTTTCTTTTTGGTTTATTATTTTAATGTTTGTTTATTTTCATAGCTTATATAGAGTGGGGACAAGCGGCAATTTCGGGCGTGGGCGGAAATTTCTGGGCAGTGTATCTCGAGACCCCGGTGTGCTAGCGCGCTGATGTCGGTGCCAAACTAAACCTCTCGTCTATATCTGCGAAGTGCCCACTCCGCTATTTGCATCTAATTCCCACATCACACAGAAAATATTACCTGCTGAACGCAGACTTGCCCGCGTAAAACCTGCTGCAGCGTCTCCGACACAGACGCGCAGATTTTTTTCATCGCAGAAATAGGGACACCGACACACNCGTCACACAGAATATATTACCTGCTGAACGCAGACTTGCCCGCGTAAAACCTGCTGCAGCGTCTCAGACACAGACGCGCAGATTTTTTTCATCGCAGAAATAGGGACACCGACACACTCGTCCCATCCGACGCCACGAAACCACGGGATAGAAACGGGATCGTGTTTCACGCCCATCCGATTCCGACGAGTTCGTAACTGGATCTGAGCGAGACTCTTATTGACGCTTCGTGTACGACGAGACTAAGATCACGTAATAGTGCTGTTACAAGACTCCAGGGGACGGCCCCCTTGGAGTCTTGTAACATCACGGCAGTCTGTGGTAACTTTTCTGACACCTCTTGCTGAAAACTCCTCCAAGCCAAAAGGATCGATAGGCCGTGCTTTCGCAGTCCCTACACATACCGAGTGTCTGGATCAAGCCAGCTTTTGCCCCTTTTGCTCCACGCGAGGTTTCCGTCATCGCTGAGCTGTCAAAATTAGAGTTAGTAAGGGATGGGGGGTCTTGTAAAAAATATTTTTTAAAAATATTGATTCTTAATTTATTCACACAGCTACTATTTACCGCATGGCATTATCTATCTCCACCATTACTCCCTTTACTCTCAGTATTTAACGTCTACCTCAACTCTTGAGCCTTTTCTCAAAGTCTTTATATTGGTTCGAGTCGCTTAATTCGCACCCGGTTATTAACACACGTTTAGTGTGTCAGCGAGCTCATAACAGTACTTTCGTAATTGCCAAAGGGTAATTGCCAAATAACGTGAATCTAAAGATACCCATCGCCATGTTCAGTTAAATACATCGACAATATTAAATTAATTCGAAAAAGTATAGGTAATTTCTTTTTCATTACGTTNTTGCTGAAAACTCCTCCAAGCCAAAAGGATCGATAGGCCGTGCTTTCGCAGTCCCTACACATACCGAGTGTCTGGATCAAGCCAGCTTTTGCCCCTTTTGCTCCACGCGAGGTTTCTGTCATCGCTGAGCTGTAAAAATTACAGTTAGTAAGGGATGGGGGGTCTTGTAAAAAATATTTTTAAAAAATATTGATTCTTAATTTATTCATACAGCTACTATTTACCGCATGGCATTATCTATCTCCACCATTACTCCCTTTACTCTCAGTATTTAACGTCTACCTCAACTCTTGAGCCCTTCTCAAAGTCTTTATATTGGTTCGAGTCACTTAATTCGCACTCTGTTATTAACACACGTTTAGTGTGTCAGCGAGCTCATAACAGTACTTTCGTAATTGCCAAAGGGTAATTGCCAAATAACGTGAATCTAAAGATACCCATCGCCATGTTCAGTTAAATACATCGACAATATTAAATTAAATCGAAAAAGTATAGGTAATTTCTTTTTCATTACGTTTACTGAAATGGTTTTAATTATTGCGTTTACACGTCATTTCATGGCGTGGTATGGATAAGAAGCACGCGTCCGTCATCTATTTGCGCAGTTCCGGTGGTCTGAGAACAGACGCTTGTACGTTCCTTCTGCCAATACTGTTCCTTCTGCCAATACTGTTCCTTCTGCCAATACTGTTCCTTCTGCCAATACTGTTCCNCGGTTATTAACACACGTTTAGTGTGTCAGCGAGCTCATAACAGTACTTTCGTAATTGCCAAAGGGTAATTGCCAAATAACGTGAATCTAAAGATACCCATCGCCATGTTCAGTTAAATACATCGACAATATTAAATTAAATCGAAAAAGTATAGGTAATTTCTTTTTCATTGCGTTTACTGAAATGGTTTTCATTATTGCGTTTACACGTCATTTCATGGCGTGGTATGGATAAGAAGCACGCGTCCGTCATCTATTTGCGCAGTTCCGGTGGTCTGAGAACAGACGCTTGTATGTTCCTTCTGCCAATACTGTGACGGGCCTTCCTAAAAGCTTGACATTCGGCACGTTCGCAATCGCAGTCTGAAATGTCTCTTCTCTCTCGAAAGCCGGGAATTGGATTTTACGGTGCTCGCGTCCCAAGAAGCCCAAGGAAGTTCTCCGGCGCCCGTTTCGCAGCCTTTCATCGTGTCGTCTTGTAGTATCAAATTGCCGCCGTATCAGCTTTCCTTCCACCTGGTATCTACCATTTTCGTTTTAGAGTCTTACATTCCGATCCTATTTGGCCCGAAAAAGATTTGACAGCCATGTTTAGTTTTGTTTCCAGCGTGTTTCGTGGTATTTCTCCTCTTGGAAATATAAACATTGTCACGTGACTGGCGTGTCTCGTTTACATTCAACCCCCTCTGAGAATTATGGTTTGCAGTAACAGCTCAGTAAAAATCAGCAAATATCAACTTTTGTAGTGAACCGATTAACAACCGACTGGTTCATTTCACCACACAATGACAACGATGTGTGAATATTGGTTGAACATAGAATTATTTACTTTCAGCAAAACAAAATTAATGGCTAGGTTGTTTTTAACTTTCCGAGACCTCGGCATAAAATATTTGTTGGTTAATGATACAGTATATTTATTGTTCCGTCCAACTCTGAGGTTCTGCTGAAGTTCTACTTTCAAACTAGAAAATTACATCGGAGGGACAACACACTGTATTTGTACGCACTCAAATAATAGTTTTCATGAGAACTATTTATTACTAGGCATCATCAATACACCAACCTATATTGTGTGTGTTTTTATCCATATAAACTATAAATTAAATACTATTCTTTATGGATGAAATATAAGCAAAAGTTCAATTTAAACTAAAATAGTATACTTTTATATTAACAGAAGCATTAAAAGCGTGTGTCACACGACATGTTTAACAAAAAAACCGAACACGTCATACATGGGGTGATTTTTTTAAAGTTTGATTCTAAGTGTGAAGACACCGCGAACTGATTTAGTTCTAACGCGCACCGGAAGAAGTCGAGCACGCCAAACGGCCAAGCACGTTTCGCTAAGTTACACACTTCGTCTGTAAGTCCTTTTACGTGTATTTTTCTGTGTCAATTTTAGTAATTCGTTTGAACGATTTTTATTGCAAACACACAAAAGTAATTAAAGGATTTATGTTTAAATTCAAATTTTATTTAGGACTGATCTCTGTTTAACAAGACATTGTATTCTAGAGAACGCGTAGATTTTCAGACATATATATTCTTTTTAGACGTCGTCTGCGGCTGTTATTCAACCGTAATCATGCCATAAGGTTCCAGCTTCAAATCTAGAGTACACCACGGATAAATGTGTGTCGTTCCATAGCCTATTCAGAATACTTTCCACGTCCCAATAAACTACAATGAGGATGTCTAAATCTGCGAGAAAGCGAGGAAACAAAAAATTTGTTGAAACAGTAGCTATAGCAAATTTAGTCAGCGCCAAACATTGCATTATGTAAGCGGTAATACTTTAGCAGTAGTGGTCGATGTTACGAACGTGGCTGGCAATCTATTTGGTACAGTTCTTAGAACTTTCGTCACCCCCTTTATTCTCACGAACCTTTCTTTTGATATCCCTACAGGAAGCGGGGGGGGGGACACTTAGTACTTCGGTTTAATTGTATAGGCTGTTGGTTTTGTACTGTGTACCCCTGCGTTCGCCACCACTATTGCCAACATAATTTTCCTCATTCCGGTTACGCACACACNACTGTTCCTTCTGCCAATACTGTTCCTTCTGCCAATACTGTTCCTTCTGCCAATACTGTTCCGTGGCCAATACTGTGACGGGCCTTCCTAAAAGCTTGACATTCGGCACGTTCGCAATCGCAGTCTGAAATGTCTCCTCTCTCTCGAAAGCCGGGAATTGGATTTTACGGTGCTCGCGTCCCAAGAAGCCCCAGGAAGTTCTCCGGCGCCCGTTTCGCAGCCTTTCATCGTGTCGTCTTGTAGTATCAAATTGCCGCCGTATCAGCTTTCCTTCCACCTGGTATCTACCATTTTCGTTTTAGAGTCTTACATTCCGATCCTATTTGGCCCGAAAAAGATTTGACAGCCATGTTTAGTTTTGTTTCCAGCGTGTTTCGTGGTATTTCTCCTCTTGGAAATATAAACATTGTCACGTGACTGGCGTGTCTCGTTTACATTCAACCCCCTCTGAGAATTATGGTTTGCAGTAGCAGCTCAGTAAAAATCAGCAAATATCAACTTTTGTGGTGCACCGATTAACAACCAACTGGTTCATTTCACTACACAATGACAACGATGTGTGAATATTGGTTGAACATAGAATTATTTACTTTCAGCAAAACAAAATTAATGGCTAGGTTGTTTTTAACTTTCCGAGACCTCGGCATAAAATATTTGTTGGTTAATGATACAGTATATTTATTGTTCCGTCCAACTCTGAGGTTCTGCTGAAGTTCTACTTTCAAACTAGAAAATTACATCGGAGGGACAACACACTGTATTTGTACGCACTCAAATAATAGTTTTCATGAGAACTATTTATTACTAGGCATTATCAATACACCAACCTATCTTGTGTGTGTTTTTATCCATATAAACTATAAATTAAATACTATTCTTTATGGATGAAATATAAGCAAAAGTTCAATTTAAACTAAAAATAGTATACTTTTATATTAACAGAAGCATAAAGCGCTTGTGATACACGACATATTTAACAAAAAAAACCGAACACGTCATACATGGGGTGATTTTTTTAAAGTTTGATTCTAAGTGTGAAGACACCGCGAACTGATTTAGTTCTAACGCGCACAGGAAGAAGTCGAGCACGCCAAACGGCCAAGCACGTTTCGCTAAGTTACACACTTCGTCTGTATGTCCTTTAACGTGTATTTTTCTATGTCAATTTTAGTAATTCGTTTGAACGATTTTTATTACAAACACACAAAAGTAATTAAAGGATTTATGTTTAAATTCAAATTTTATTTAGGACTGATCTCTGTTTAACAAGACATTGTATTCTAGAGAACGCGTAGATTTTCAGACATATATATTCTTTTTAGACGTCGTCTGCGGCTGTTATTCAACCGTAATCATGCCATAAGGTTCCAGCTTCAAATCTAGAGTACACCACGGATAAATGTGTGTCGTTCCATAGCCTATTCAGAATACTTTCCACGTCCCAATAAACTACAATGAGGATGTCTAAATCTGCGAGAAAGCGAGGAAACAAAAAATTTGTTGAAACAGTAGCTATAGAAAATTTAGTCAGCGCCAAACATTGCATTATGTAAGCGGTAATACTTTAGCAGTAGTGGTCGATGTTACGAACGTGGCTGGCAATCTATTTAGTACAGTTCTTAGAACTTTCGTCACCCCCTTTATTCTCACGAACCTTTCTTTTGATATCCCTACTGGGATCGGGGAGGGGGGGTACACTTAGTACTTCGGTTTAATTTTATAGGCTGTTAGTTTTGTACTGTGTACCCCTGCGTTCGCCACCACTATTGCCAACATAATTTTCCTCATTCCGGTTACGCACACACATTCTACTTTGCTTCATTTTACAGAACGTGTCAAACATGATTTCGCGCTCTTTGTGAATGTTGGTCGTGCCAATTCACTAAGTCTGATCTGCCGCAAGAAGCTTTTTATTTTACATAAAGATTATCGTGGTCACTGAAATTGTTCCAAACATCTAAATAAGAAATGTGATGTTTGGAGGAAACAAATGTCGCTTCTCAAAGACACATGCCGCCTCTGTTTTTCTATTAAGTCGTGTATCCCATTTTTCCGCCATAGCTCTCAAAATGTGCTCAACTTTAATAATTTAATCACTGGTTCATTCAATCGTGTTTAAGTATAACAAACTAAGGTTCCCCCGTACGTTAAAATCACGTGCTTACGAAAATCCATGACTCGTATAAAAGTCAGTATTTACCGAATAAATTATACAACATTTTNTGAATGTTGGTCGTGCCAATTCACTAAGTCTGATCTGCCGCAAGAAGCTTTTTATTTTACATAAAGATTATCGTGGGCACTGAAATTGTTCCAAACATCTAAATAAGAAATGTGATTTTTGGAGGAAACAAATGTCGCTTCTCAAAGACACATGCCGCCTCTGTTTTTCTATTAAGTCGTGTATCCCATTTTTCCGCCATAGCTTTCAAAATGTGCTCAACTTTAATAATTTAATCACTGGTTCATTCAATCGTGTTTAAGTATAACAAACTAAGGTTCCCCCGTACGTTAAAATCACGTGCTTACGAAAATCCATGACTCGTATAAAAGTCAGTATTTACCGAATAAATTATACAACNGTCGTGTATCCCATTTTTCCGCCATAGCTCTCAAAATGTGCTCAACTTTAATAATTTAATCACTGGTTCATTCAATCGTGTTTAAGTATAACAAACTAAGGTTCCCCCGTACGTTAAAATCACGTGCTTACGAAAATCCATGACTCGTATAAAAGTCAGTATTTACCGAATAAATTATACAACATTTTNACTGGTGCACCGTTAATATCCAACCACTTGACAATAAGAACACCATGAATTGAAAACTATGTTACAGAGCATATGTCAAATGTTTTACGTAAGTAGTAATAAGACAGTGACCCATTTATAAGTGGCAAGTATACGCAGCCCTTATCTCAGACGGAACATGCGTCCAAACATTGCCGCAGTGAGCTCTTCGCCCGCGAAGGAGACATCGCTTGGACTTCACAAATACCGCTCAAGGGGCCATGTGTCCCCACAGCTGTATCGCGCCTCTCGCATTAACCATCGTAGCCGCCGCGGATACGAGACTAGCACTGCGAGTTTCCGCACAGCGCTGCCGATAACACGGACGTCGAAGTACTGCAACTCCTAACTACACAAGCAAACATCCCGGCTACAGCCGTCTTGCTTCTGCTTGCCCGCTTCGTAGATGGCATGCCCGAGGTAGCAGCGACTCAAGTCGCACTGTCGCCACCGTACAAGCAGCAAGCGACATTTACAAACTCAGACATCAAAATGGGGTTTTATTTTAAACTAGAACAGCTGAAGCCACGTAGTTTTCATAAACATGTTATAATTTATATTCGAACCTTCTCCGGCAGAGTTTGTAAATTTTTTACAGCCAGTTCCCCGACTTTTCCCCAAAGTGTTTTCCGAAACCCTTACAAAAATGTTTCACAAACTCTGCGGCTCGGTTTGAGATGTCGGAAGAAGTAGCATCTTTCGCTTGTGCTCTATATCTTGCTACGAATTATATGGCAGTAATTTAATTTGAAGTATCTNGGAAGAAGTAGCATCTTTCGCTTGTGCTCTATATCTTGCTACGAATTATATGGCAGTAATTTAATTTGAAGTATCTTTCTTTTTACTTGAGATTTTTACATCCGCTATTTGTTACAACCCACAGAACTAGCCGACAATGTAACTACTCAGCGAGTTTTACTGTGTTGTGGTGTCTCCACGCACACGTTTTAATAAAATGATCGACTACGGACTACAATCGGTAGTTTACACAAAAAAAATTATATTAGCACCTTTGACAATTTGAGGAACAGGAACTGATTGATGTCCAAAGAATTTGTTGCATGTTCTCAATTCAGCTGGAAAACTGGAAGAAAAAAAATTGTTTCTCCAAATACACGCGAATATGTTTCCTAATTGTTTCTCTTTTGTTTCAAAACAGTTTCCGAACTGTTTGCAAACAAAAAATAACACACCACGGAAACTTATAAAATATTTACTATACTTTTCGTAGCAGTAGTTACTTCAGACGATTTTGAAGGCCTGCCAAAGTTCTACTTTCAAGCAATGCCTCCGCCTCATGCTAACAAGGCTTAATTAAGTTACAACAAACTGACAACGCACCGCATTCGTGCGAACTCTAATAATATTTTGCACGAGAACTATTTCTTACAAGGTTTTTATTCGAATTATTTATAAATGAAATAAAAATTATATATAAGTAAAAGTTAATACACCCAATAAATAAGATTATTTTATGTTTGCAGAAGTATAAAATGCTTGTGATACATGACGTATCAAAGAAACAACCGAGCAAGTCATATATGGGATGATTTTTCAAAGTTTGATTCAAAAACTGTAAGATACAAGTTTCCAAGTGTAGACAATGCTTATAAATTGCGAGTCCCGTGACAGAAACACTGAAATAACATCTACCTCATTATTATTCAAGGGTTAACATCAGTCATTACATTCAAGGTAACTGCACACTTGTCAAGTGCTTAAACCATACAGCCCTTGCTGATGTGCTGGCCTACAACATTCCCCATGCATTCAAAAATAACTGCAATACGATCTCTGTTCAAAATATAAACACAATGATTTACGGACACAGCGTCACCGATCATTAAATATGTGCAATTCTCTAAAAGGGTCAGATGTGCGGAGGAAGAGGCAGGGGATCAGTAACTTGGCTTGCCGCACGATGGAGCCACGGGCAAAATAAGTTTTTACGCGGCCAACTTGCACGTGGCCAAAACACTAGTACCGAAAAACACGAAAAAAAATTTTCACAGCTTCGCTCTATCTACAGTATGATTTACATGCAGTGGTAAAACTTATACTCTGGGTGATTAAATGCACCATTAAATTAAACATAATATATACTGACATACCAAAAGTCATGGGATATGAGTCTTAGTGTCGTGTAGACTCTCTGGTAGCCCAGCGAAGTGCAGCAACCCGTCGTGGCTGGGATTCCACGAGTCTATGTACTGTAACTACTGTGGGGAGATGTCGACCCTTGCCGCCCGGATAGCTACCCACAGCTACCTGCTATATGTAGGCGCAGGATCTTGGGTGCGAATGGACCTTCCCACCACGTCCCATAAATACTATATGGGTGTTCACATCGGGCGAACGAGGTGTGGCCATGGTAGTCGTTGGAACCCTCCAGAAAGATCCTCGAACCCAATTNGGGTGTTCACATCGGGCGAACGAGGTGTGGCCATGGTAGTCGTTGGAACCCTCCAGAAAGATCCTCGAACCCAATTGTGGACAACTTGGGGCCCGATGACGCGGTGCATCATCTTGCTGGGACGTCCTATCGCTATGGGGGGCAAGCCCGTGNGGGTGTTCACATCGGGCGAACGAGGTGTGGCCATGGTAGTCGTTGGAACCCTCCAGAAAGATCCTCGAACCCAATTTTGGACAACTTGGGGCCCGATGACGCGGTGCATCATCTTGCTGGGACGTCCTATCGCTATGGGGGGCAAGCCCGTGNGTGGACAACTTGGGGCCCGATGACGCGGTGCATCATCTTGCTGGGACGTCCTATCGCTATGGGGGGCAAGCCCGTGAAGGGCTGCACGTGGTCGCAAACCAGTTCAGGCGATGTCACAGCGCAGCTGATACAGGTCTGGGCACTTCCAGGAAGTCACAGCACGGCGGCACCGCCGACTATTACCTTTGCATACGGCTATCCCACGACTTTTGGCATGTCAGTGTAAAAGGGGAAAACCTTCGAAGGCATCGATAATGGGGGGGGGGGGATTAACCGTCAGGGGATAGTTGCGTGGATACGCACGCCGAAAATTGATCAAGAGAACTACGATCCTAAGAAATCCGTCCCCCAGTGCGCAAAAGGAAAAGTAGTTCCTCCAGTGAGATTAGCCTAAATTGAGCACAAGTCTACAAAATGCACCTTACGGCTCACATGTCGCTTCTTCCGTCGATTGCGCACACCGGAAAGCTATATCCAGTAAATACGCCGCACTGATGAAATCTGAGCGAAGTAAAAATAATTCACCGCCCAAAATAACAATGACCCTGAAAGAACACGAATAAAAATATATAATCTCGTGAACCAATGTTACGACGAATTGCTGGAAAAACAAAACCGAAATGTGATACAATCGTCTAGAGATAAAAAAAAATCCTTGCCTGCCGACTTATCATCAGTTTGCCACCCTCCGCATGATCGCATCTTATTACACGCTTGGCACCAGTTTCAAATTTAACGCTTCTGCTGCAGTTCACAAGCTGCGACAGAAATTTCACTTCCTGTTTAAAGCACGGTGATTTGAGTAACAGCACAAAGTCTGTACCCGAGAAACCCAGAGATTGGCAAGAAATACCTAACACCAGCAAGGACGCTCGCGTTAAAAAAAAAAAAAGGGAAGGGCATTCTGTAGTAGTTTTGTACGATATTGTACAGTTATAGTTTTCGTTGCTTGAAATGTGTTCGCGAGTATTTTTGTACACTTAATTTCTGCAGTTAACGATATGGTACTACCCGACCAAGCCAAGTATGCAGCCGAGGAGGGGTAAGGCTCGAGCGCTAGTGTAGTTATGGAGAGGGGAAGAACAATACCGTTAGTTGTCTGCGCAAGCTCTTATGCACCTGTCGACGTGAATTTTTTAAGCAACTTCCACAGAAACCAGCCCACACCGAAGCATCAACATGACAACGCGAATTAGTCAGCACTGTGCCACAACACCCGCCGCCAAGCGCTTTGTCTTATCTTGAAAGAGGATGGTGTAAATAACATAATAAGGAGGGGAGAGAACGGCGTTACTTGTGTAGTTCACGAATTTTTCAGACGCACACTTGAATTGGGCAAGTAGTAGCAATTGCAATGCAGAATTTTTTATCATGTTCGTGTCTTAGACATTTTTCAAGGTAGTTACAGAAATTTCTCTCATTCAAGGAACGTTGCTTGAATTTTGCAAGTTGTGAAGACACTTTTCACCTCGTTAGTACTGTGTGCTTTTACGTAGGTTTAAAAAAAAAAAGTAAACCCCACTTCTATTTTAATGTTATATCACATTAACCACGGCATAATTATGCCGTGATAAACGACATTAGTTTCTAATGTTCCGTAAAATTTCCCGGGCATAAGGTTAGTCATTTCACACGTCCCAGCCTGTATCAGTGACACAGTTGGCGTGTCCTAAAGCTACCTGTAGCAGTCGTAACCGAACGAATAAGCTGCAGGCACTGTAAGTGTATCCTCAATAATCATCGAAATATTTGTCAGCGGAGTAAGCATCCATCCATCCATCCATCCATCGGATTATTGATGCTAACGAATCGTGGTATCCGCAATAATACTGTAACCGACGGGGCCCATAGAATCTCCCATTCTGCTTCATGGTAATGCTCAACCCCCAGGTTTCCAGAGTGACTTAACGTTCTCAAACCCCCGAAGAAACTCTTCATAAAAACACTACTGAGCGTCGTATGCGGAAGCGATTGCTAATGTGACACACACGCTTTTCGACTCCCAAAACACAGACGAATGCTACTATCACAGCCTGGTTTCTCAGTCAATTTCCCACCAAGACTAACCGGGTTAGATTCCCGGCAGGGTCGCTCCCGGATTTTTACACCCGAGACTCGTGCCGGACGATGCCGCTGTTCGGCGGGTTTTCTCGGAGATCTCCAGGTTTCCCCGCCTTGCATCCCGGCGCTGTCCCACAGTCACTTCGCTTCACCCTCATCGACTCTCAAGACAATTATGTTTACCCTTTGATACCCACTTTAAATAACGGTTTCAGGTGTTGCATACAAAAATTTTATGATTTATGCTGTACTTAAATCGACAACACTTGTTGCATTGTCACAGACAATGAACTGCAGGCTAATTTCGCAGTTTTTTTTTTAAATTCAGAGTGTACAGGGTTAAACGTCATCTACATATTATTTGGGACTGAAGTCAGCCCCTCCCAAAAAATAATTATGGCTACGTTCCTTAACAGAACGGTTAAAAACCACGTGGCTTCCACTAAGGTTAACAAACCGTTTACTAACACAAGTTAGTTTTCATGTTATTACAGTCCTTTTGACGAATCTTAACTGAAATATGCGGCAGACCTGGACAGATGGGAGCGTCTTTATGAAGCCTCCCTAGTTAACTATATTAAACACCTCAAGGTCATATCCGGTCAAAACTATCTTAATGTGTGTTGTTTCCTCAGCCTTTTATAATTGTGGCTATAGGGTTCCAATATTGCTATCTGTTCAGAAAAGAAACGGCATTGTCGTTTTAGTTGAAAACACTGTTTTACAGAAGAAACATCGTAAACGGAGGGGCTGCTTACTACTAACGCTTTTCAACTAACAAATTTATGTTTTAATTACAAAATTTATAAATGGGCAAACGTTAGACTTTCATTCCTATGCTGAAAAAGATTTGCATATAAATATTCCGTAGTTTTTTTTTTATTATTATTATTAGAATAGACACAAATACATACAAATGACAACTATGGAACACACACAATTTTTCGTGCCAGGTATTGCAACGTCATTTTTTGTCTCGAAAAAATACTTATGAACTTTTTATACCCGAAACCTTGGAACATATGGAATGGGTTTCAATTTATCAACGGTACAAAAAGCAACATATTATAAAATAGTTAGTCAGCAGAAACCAGTGGCATTGCCCCGGGAAAGGCTATGTTCGTGTTTGTGCTTAGTTTGTGGACTCGCACTGCAGAAACATGCAACCGAGTATATACGGGATAATATGTTCAGGGGTTGTAGGCTTATTTCCCGTCAAAACTAAAACCAAACTACTTGCCGCTGGCCGGGCTCGAGCGGAGTGTGGTGCGTGGAACGTGACGGTACACTGCGTTGCCGGCAGGTGTCGCCAGCTGCAGTATCGACTGGGTGTACCTTGCACTGGTTTCCAGCGCAGGGCCGGCATCTCCCGGTCCGGGGCGGCGACCTCCGCCACAGGGGGTCGCGGATCGTTATCCGCCCGAGGGGATGGGCATTCGTGCGGCGGCAACTGCTGCCGTGATGAGCCCAGCGTGTCATCGCTAATTGTCGCCCTAACCGCCCGCGAATTTGCCTCCGCGCACTTGGCGCTGTTTTATTCTGTGCTGTTGCTGCCAAAGCCGTAGATTAAAAATGCGGTATATTGTGTATTCTCGGTTTCTTCACACTTTTTGAATTTGAATCGAACCTTTAAAAAAATCACCCCTTATATGAAAATTCGGCAGTTTCCTAAATATGCAATTAATTACAAGCGTTTCATACTTGTGTTACCATAAAAGTACCTTATTATCGTTAAATTTAACATTAGCCTTTATTTTATCCAAAATTTATAATTCTTGATTTATAATTAATATTATAGGTGTGTCGGTAACGNTATTCTGTGCTGTTGCTGCCAAAGCCGTAGATTAAAAATGCGGTATATTGTGTATTCTCGGTTTCTTCACACTTTTTTGAATTTGAATCGAACCCTTAAAAAAATCACCCCTTATATGAAAGTTCGGCAGTTTCCTAAATATGCAATTAATTACAAGCGTTTCATACTTGTGTTACCATAAAAGTACCTTATTATCGTTAAATTTAACATTAGCCTTTATTTTATCCAAAATTTATAATTCTTGATTTATTATTAATATTATAGGTGTGTCGGTAACAACTAGTAATAAATAGTCCTCGTGCGAAATATTGCTAATTTGGTTGTGCACGAATACGGTGCTTTATCTCTATGGTGTTATTTTCTATAATTTGTAAAGCTTTTGTTTGAGGCGGAGGAATCGCCTGAAAGTAGAACTACAGCAGGACTTCAGAAAAATTTGAAATACCCGTGAATGAACTGTACACGTGACAATTCGTTTCAGGTTGTAGCATGTGGTTACAGTGGTTAAGGAGTTATACATATCTATGCACCTTGGTTTTTAGAAGTTATTTACTTAGAAATTTGAAATTAAAACAAACGCCAGAAAATATTCACTCCATCCATCACTCCATCCATCACTCCATCCATCACTCCATCCATCACTCCATCCATCACTCCATCCATCACTCCATCCATCACTCCATCCATCACTCCATCCATCACTCCATCCATCACTCCATCCATCACTCCATCCATCACTCCATCCATCACTCCATCCATCACTCCATCCATCACTCCATCCATCACTCCATCCATCACTCCATCCATCACTCCATCCATCACTCCATCCATCACTCCATCCATCACTCCATCCATCACTCCATCCATCACTCCATCCATCACTCCATCCATCACTCCATCCATCACTCCATCCATCACTCCATCCATCACTCCCGGAGAAATTTATAATTTAGTAATTGTCATTGGTTGACTATCTTTAAATTGCATTTTTTTTTAATGTAGTTTTGTAGCCAGCACACGTGACAGGGTTTGGGTAAGATATAGTTCATTTTCTTTCCTTACTGAACTACGCTTCTATTTTTTAAGTTTTTACATAGAGTATAAAGACTCGCTGAAGCATATTGTCTGCAGTGAAAAATACAGGTAATAAAGAAGACAACGTAACAAAAATTCGTATTTGAGAGAGCATTTTTGTAAATTAACCTATAGAGAGTAAATCCCTGCCTTTATCTACTTTTATAACATCAAGAATGTTGGTAGCCATTGTCTGAATCAAATCTGTTTCTTACTACTTCAGATAAGAGGCAGCTGCAAGAAATTTAATTTTTGAAGTAGGGGCGTCACTTCAACTACGACTGGATAGCAGCCGCCATGTTCGTGGAAATGCCAGTTCTTACACTTGAATGAAGGATACGTAGCTGTGAAAATAAATCAAGTATGGCTGTTCTATTGACCGCAAGCCAACTACATCGGTGTTCGCGAAGTGTCGGAAACTGTGTGTTGTTGTATTCCGAAAATAGTTCGTATGGTACGCAAAAGCGAAGTGTAACTTTGGCGCGGTCACGTTTTCTGCACAATATTATCGGTATTCAATCGACATCCCTACAAAACGACTAAGTGTGTGTGCGCTTCACATTATGCACAACAGATGGCAGAGCGACCGACTCACCAGTGCCGCTACGAGCAAAATAATCGGGTACATACTGTTTGGCAATTCGTGTGAGCGACCGACTCGCCAGTGCTGCTACGAGCAAAATAATCGGGTACATACTGTTTGGCAATTCGTGTGAACGTTGATGTATTGCGCGAACGGTTCTTGTGGTGTGTGGTTCTCGGGTGATTGTGAACTCGCGGTTATTTCAATCACTTTCCCCGTGGGGAGCTGAAAAGAGCCTTCCAACTTTCCGAGAAATACTGCGGGTGGGGATTTGTTGGGAAGTGTGTCAATTTGACCAAAAGCGCTCTCGTTCTCGAGCCTACCTCAAAAAAATTCTCACAGCACGAAAAAACGAGCGTGCAAGAAGAGTATAAAGTTCTTTCTTTGTCTGCTTTATCGCAGATATTTATTAGGATTATTTTCAGCTATATCGTTTCTGGCCAATCCTATCCACAATGTATTGGAAGTACGTAGAATGCAAATTTACAGTTTTATAAAATAATTTAAGATTACTACATACGGCAAACATTAAATAAACACTTGGGTAGGAAAATTACGTCTTTACTATTAAGTGTATTTCGTTTTGATAAATCATAATGTACAGTATTTTAAAGGTCACGCCGGTTGTTTAAATGACATGCTAGTGAACATTTAGCTTCCAGTTTATTTTACCAGTTCTCTTGAGAGCCTGCGTTACTCGCCATATTGAATTTTTTATTTATTTTTCCCCGATTCAAATTTAGGATTTATTGAAAAATGCGACAATATAAGGTTAGCTAATTACCTTACCCATCATTACGGATATAATATGGGACAACTAACTTATATTTATGCTATAATTAACTTAATACAACATTTTATATATTAATTCATTCTCACCTTTTAATGACAACCAGGGAACACACATTGAACAGGTACAAACATTTGCACAGAACCATTTTCAGAAATGACCCTGACTTCTGTTACAACACCAAGGCGAATATTATTGTATAAAGGGAGATCGAGCCTCTTAATTGGTACGAAGGTTTTTATAAACCCCTAAACAGATTCGGTAGCGGCGCTAGGGATCGTACCCATTACAAAACTAGGTACACCGTGCAAGGTCACTACTAAAGTAACTAGTAATCTGAGAAATGGGGGGGTGGGAAGCCAAAATAACCAAAATAATATAAAAAGTATTTAATAAACAAAAATATATAAGTCATGCTAGTAAATTACNCTTCCTAGTTATCTACGTCAAACGACAAGCTGGCACTTGCTGTGCAAGTATAGTTGCTGCCAAGATCTGGGAATGCAGGAATAATTATAAATTTAACAATGAGCATACAGACAAATACTGTCGTGCGCGACCTCGTTAAGCGTGTTGCCAAACGACAAGTTGAAAAAGGATGGGCCGGATTTCCGGGAGATTGACAGTGGCTGAAGCCCTGAGGCGTCCACAAAATTAAGTTTTTGCAAATTATTTCATTGTTTAACACGTCAAATTTTTTCATAACGGAAGAACAAAGCTTTGAGCCAAATAATGAAATGAATATTTTTTCTATATTTATTTGCACAATAATGAGTGCATCGTAAGTTTAAAATTGCTGGGGTTATAGTTTAAATAATTTTAACCAATACACAATATAACACATTTTCAGTTCTTCTGTAAAAGTCATAACGCATAACTTAACGCTTAGTTTTAAATATTGTAAATCCACTCTCCGAAATAATTATTCGCGAAAATATCACATCAGTGTATACGTATTTTGAGAAATAGCGAATGGTAAAGTTTGCTTCCATACATCATGGTTACTTTCCTAAAGTTGCTCAGGAAACAGTTAAATTCTTAGGGAAGTTTTGATTAATGTATAGTAAGCTGTGCATTCTTATATTTGCAGCCTATGTGGTATTTTCATACCATGCATGGCTTAAAAACTTTCATTGCAGTTTCGTAAGTTTACCAGGAATTTTTTTTTGTAGCGAGCTTCAGGCTTAAGATGGGGGTGGACCGATTTTCGTTTTATGCGTCAGTCCTCAACAGTTACTCGCCCATGAGAGGCTCAGAACTCACCTCGTTAACTGTGGTGGACTTGTTTGTTTGCATTACCATTTTTCAACAGGCCCGCCATTTTATATTAATCAACTACTTTGACTAACCTTGAATATATTGTAGTTTGGAGAAGTGTATCCGACTATTCAAAACACACACACACACTAACGCAAGTGTTCCAGCCTCAAATCATATACACGATGTTTCTGATAATGGTTTTGACAGAAACACTAATTAATTTTGAATNCAAGTGTTCCAGCCTCAAATCATATACACGATGTTTCTGATAATGGTTTTGACAGAAACACTAATTAATTTTGAATTTACACGCGCACTCTACCCCATATTTCCTTTACTGTTCCACTATCCGGCCCGACATAGTCTACACCCAGTTAACGGCAAGCTTATTTATTTAAAAAGAATCCCTAGTTAACCGGGCCGCGGTGGCTGAGCGGTTAGCCTGCTCGCCTCCCACCTGGGCGGACCGGGTTCAATCCACGGCCGGGTCACACTCGGATTTTCGCATGTGGGAATCGTGCCGCACAATGCCGCTGGTCAGCGGGTTTTCTCGAGGATTTCCCGTTTCCCCCCGCCCTTTCATTTCGGCGCTGCTCCATGCTGACCTACCTCACTTCACCCTCATCGGCTCTCAAGACTTCGCTGTTGAGAGCCGCCCAAATCCCTTCACTCACTCTTTTGCAGTTAAACCCTTTTCTAATTTAACTGTTTTATTTAATGATAATCCTTCTGAAAACGCTTAGTTAACTCCACTTCTTATAATTACAAAATAATGCGCAGTAGCATCTTTGGAGGGGAGGAGGGTGAAGTAAGTGAGTGAGTGAAGAGATTTGGACGGCTCTTAACACAGAGGTCTTGAGAGCCGATGAGGGTGGAGTGAGGTGAGAATGGAGCAGCACCGAAATGAAATGGCGGGGTAAACTGAAAATCCCCCTAGAAAACTCGCCGGCCAGTGGCATCGTCCGGCACGATTCCCACTTGCGAAATTCCGGAGTGAACCGGCCGGGTAATTGAGCCCGGTTCACCTTGGTAGGAGGCGAGCAGTTTAACCGCTCAGCCACAGTGTCCCCCCGGGGGGGGGGGAGGTTGCAGGGTATACATTTATCCTCCCTAGATTTAGTAAAGGGAGTCAGGATAAGAGTAAACGGACAATCAATCTGTTTGTGTTCACTGACATGCGTTCATAGGTTATACACAATTTCTTATAATTTGTTGTTATAATGTATTTGTAATACCGAGTACGTACATACCTAATTTCTGCGTCACATGTAGATTTTTCTCTATTTCAAGCAGTATGTAATTTAGGTTTTGACCGCACAAAAAATTAAATTTATGAAAGCAGCAGATTCTCGTTNCTCTATTTCAAGCAGTATGTAATTTAGGTTTTGACCGCACAAAAAATTAAATTTATGAAAGCAGCAGATTCTCGTTTGATAAGATAACTTTAATTAAAATGTGTGCGTGCCGGTGAGTTGTATGCGGTTCGCACGCTATTGCAAAATTCGTGGGTTAAAATTCCTTCGTAGGTCACGTAACATTCTTAATTACGTATGGTACTGTGTTAAAGATTGATAGAATTTGAGTTTATGCGCACAGGCATTGCTATAAGGTATAACAACGCATATGTATATTTAGAAACATGTTTGTGCTTAAAAAAGTACTGCGTGCATTTCCTGGCAGCGCGTAATTTATTTTACCATTGATGTTACTTTCTCGTAAAGGGTTTTTTTTACAGCACGAAGTGCAGTTATGGCCACGGTTGGCGGGTGCCTACGGCTGGAATAGCACAGGAAGACACTTTTATATCTCGTATATTTCACCTGTAATGGGGGGGCTATTTGGAAGGAAAAGTTGTTGCGGTGTACNCACTTTTATATCTCGTATATTTCACCTGTAATGGGGGGGCTATTTGGAAGGAAAAGTTGTTGCGGTGTACGAAACAAATGGCTTCAGTGCTGCAGGTATTCTCGACCGTAATCATGGGGTCCCATTTAATAATAAAGATGCGTTGTTCATCTTTTCGCTAGAGGGAAGTGTAAAATGGGGGGGGGGGCGGACGTTTTGTGTTCCCATTTCCCAGTGCGCGATGTCTTTCTTTTGTTTACGGGGGTGTGTTTTTCATATGGTCTGCGCTACGTAGCCACCATGTCTCTTATTACCATCACTGGCGTACGCGGCACAGCGGACTGAACACATTTTCAACTTTATGGTGTGGGTATATGGAGTGAAAAGCTAACATATTCTCGTGTGTCACCTCCGCCATGCGTAACGTACATAGTGTAATCTCACACTTTCCACGTATCCAAAATAATACTCCTAACAGTGTTGGCGATATTCTGTTGACNAATTTTTGTTGCCTTGCAACTCGATCAGAAAGTGTTAATATTTAAAGCACTAATTTAAGTAGACGAATGTCTTGAACATCTCAAACCACATGTTTCGACAGTTCTATTTTCAAAGTAGCCGTCCCGCGCCGGGTCTCGGAAATTGACCCCTACATTCCGTTCACGTGTCGTACATAGACGACTGTTAGTTACAGTTAGGTTTTATAACAAACCCATGCTTTTAAATAAATTGAAAAAAATGCTGTTTTACATATTTTTTTTTTTTTANAGACGACTGTTAGTTACAGTTAGGTTTTATAACAAACCCATGCTTTTAAATAAATTGAAAAAAATGCTGTTTTACATTTCTTTTTTTATACATCCCACTCGCAAGAAAACTGAGAAAGTGTACTAGTGCATTTGTCAGAATACGTTACATTAATAGTGAGTTAATGCCACGTGATTTTAAAGTTATGGTGGCAACAATGGTGTTCAGCGTCGGGGGGGTTTCTCCGAAATGAGCCACTGTGCAGCTGTATCTATCTTATTTGAAAAACCGTGCTACAATCTATAAAAAAAACCATACCATACTAATGACGGCAAGAGTCAAATGCCGTCTGTTGGAACTTGCTACAACGGCGCGTTACAATACCCGTAACCCTCGCCAAGGCATTTCTAGTGCAAAAAAACTACGAGTAGACAATCATAATCCACTGTTATTACTAAGTTTTCATAAACTTACACCGCCAAATCCCGAACTAAACATACATTCGACTTCAATTATAGGTTTTTTTTTTTTAATTTTGCGTGTTCATTTGTTTCTTTGGCACGTAGTTTGTGAAAATGAGAACTGCAACAACTTCGCGACTGTACATTGACGATATGTTAACCTGCAAAAATTGAGGAGAAAATCGTGAATGTAAGTCGGCCAACATAAAAAATCAAAAATTAAAATAACTATTCGAAATTTTTTTTTAATTTGGAAGTGAAATCCTATTTGCGACATACGAAAAAAAATTGGTTTATCATGTCAATTGTCGCACTGATTTTCATTATGTCTGTGGTTATGGGTATGGATATGACAATGGTTATTTCAATAGTAGCACGGCCTTATGAGCTTGCATCACATGCCAATCAACTCTGCGATGCAGTAGGTCAAAAGTTTGAAGACTACACTAAAGGTATTGCACGTGTAACATTTCCGATTAAACCGTTGAAAATTATAAAATGTTAATAAAGGGTCCGTTTAACATTGTGTGAATTTTATAAAAACTGCATTTAAAAAAAAACGTTTTTGACCACTTTCGTGTGACTTGGTATACATGAGTATTGCGCACAAATATCTGTTGTGCAATAATAGGACCAAGCTTTAGTTATTACGTAGTCACCGCGTAAAAATTTCGAATAATCGTTCACACGAACGCGCATTGCAGGTCATTCGTAGCATATCGCATGCGCGCTGAAGAACTTGAGTTTGGCCTACCGTGATGTAAGACTCCTCTACGCACTCACCCACGCCTGACGTGAAGTTCTGCGGCCCCACGGCCACGTAGGGGATCCACGAGCTCCCGGGCAGGAACATCTGCGACAGACGACAGCCGGACAGCAACTGTCATCGTCGGCACACGCCGAATGTCCCGCGTATTTAACAATGACGAGCCGTTCTCGCTAACGCTATCTCGCGTCATTCGCTCGATAACGAAGCGGGGAGTCAAATTTCCCGTAGGTTCCGGTGGCACATTCCACACAGCGNGACACGCTTTACTCGGGGGGGGGGAGGGGGCTCTTGACAATCGGTGCGGGGTCACGTGCCCTCCCAAATGAAATTTAACACGCCCCATCAAATAAATGCTCTTTTATAGATCTTTCTTCCATAGTTTATTTGTGGCAGTTCTTCTGTAGCCGCCGTCGGCGACGGTTGGGATTTTTTGACCTTTTCGTCGGGGGTGGCGAAGTTATTTTTGTGTTTGTGCCGTCTTTAACTGTTTCGAGATTTGTTAATTGTTTCGTCTTTGGGTTTCTGATTTAAAGTATTTCAATTGATCGATATATTGTTCGTTTTCAAATCGTTGGATTTTGGCCGTGGGCGTATTTGCTGTTGGCCATCCTAACTCAATAAAGAAAAAACTTTAACAGCTCGATATATGGCAGGTGCGTTTCGTCAGCGATGTGCTTTATGACGTAACGCATCGTGGTGCACTGTTACCGTCGCAGTATTATATTCAACGCTTGAGAATTTGTGGATGTTTTGGAAATTATTATTATTCAGTTTCTAATGTTTATGCGCAACGTTTTTTGTTGCTGTGTCTACTGCGTGCGTGGACGTGTCGGAATCTTAACGTTAAGTGACGTCATATTCACGCAGTCCGAACACGGTCCACAAATCCGTTGTCCGGAAGTGAGCTCTCAGAATAGGACATTAGATCGCAGAAAATTCGGGCACATTATTTTGTTGTTACGTAATGATATTTATATTTGCTGAATTGTTGATGTGCGAGATGTGTGATTCGAATGTTTATTTATCTTTATGACATAGGCTCTGACTTTTTCGTTTTAAATAAGCTCGGAAACTGACAACCAAGAATTGTATTAAATGTTCATTCTTCATATCGAAAAGTTCAGACGGGGACGCATGACTGCACCAATCAGTATTTCAACACGCTCGTATCGAGAAAATCCAACCTTGCCAGTCCATTGTTTGCGATTATAACGTGAACTTTCCACGAATGCGCGTAAAAGTATCTGTAGTCTTCTTCTTCTATCGTGTTGTGACACGACTTGGGACCAAAGTTCAGTTTTCTGAACGCTTCGACTTGGGACACGGGAGGGTTGGGACAGCGCCATGACGTCAGAGGGTCGCGTGCACCAATCAGCGTATCCTTGTCCTAAGAGACAGGTTGGGATAACGCAACTGCAGACAGGTCTTTACTGAACTTGCATGTCACATGCCGTATTCATTCAAAAAACACAGTTGAACAGAATTAGAATTTTTTTTAGAGAAGCAGGTTAACGTATCCCGACAGGCATTAAATTAAAAGTCTTGGCCCTCCGAGACCACAACTTATTCTAATGTGGATCTGTCACACCCAAAAGAGAAATTATACTTGTAATTTGAGTAAATGAAGCCATTTGATTGGCAGGATACGATTATACAGCCGCGTTTTATTGTTTGTGTTGCATTATTTTCTGTTCTGACGATACGTGAGAGACCACAGGTGTTGGCCTAAAACATTTGGATGACAAGATAGAAAAAAACATTTTGGGAACAAATTGTATTTGCAAAATGAAATTAAAATGGCAATGCTGGGTCAGGTAGATATAATAAAATCAGTTAAAAAAACAATGAACTAGTAGAAATAATAAATACACATAATTTCTAAAGAATGCAATACATTGTGTGGTGTTTTTTTTTTGTCGAGTCTTGGAGATTATAATGAAACTACTAAAAGTGAAAACCCGGGTGAGTTTAGACGTTTATTAGTTCGTTGCATCTTCAATAGAGAATTATATAATTTTTAAATTTGTGCCCTTATTTGAAATTCTTCCTGGAGCCGCCACTGCTTGAGCTTTTTTTATTCAAACCTTTGGAAAATCACCCCATGGAATACGTGTTTGGTTGTTTCATAAATATGCCACGTACAACAATCATTTCATACCCATGTTAACACAAAGGTATCTTATTTTTGGTGTCAGTGAGCAATTACTTATAATTTCCGTGTGAATTATTATATATTTCAGTTATAATCAATAAGAATAAAAACAGTGAGAAGATAGGTGTTGTGGTGATGCCTAGTAAGAAATAGTTCCTATGAAAAATATTCTTACACTGAGTGCGCACGAATGCGGTGCGTTGTCCCGTTGGTGTAATTTTCTACACTCGGTTAAGCTGTGTTTGCATTAGGCGGAGGAATATCCTGAAAGTAGAATTTTAGCAGGGCTTCAGAAAAGGTTGGAAGTAACAATGTTGTGAGGTATAGAGGTATGTTACGGCATTTTTAATATTTAAATTATTTTTGCGTGCATTTTCAACATTTAGTAAGACTTGTACGCTAAGAAATTTGTTATCAAATAATGTACAGCAACTGACGATTAACGATTGTGATGCAATTTCTGCAAATATAGTCAATAAAAGTACAATATAACGTCCCATGTCATGCAATTTCTTCAAATAATGGTAATCAAATTGAAAGACGTGGGTAACAAAATAATTTTAATCTAATTTACAAATTCAAGGTGCAGTATGTAACTTACATTTTTCGCTTCGAATAAATAGAAAGTTTCCGTCGGGTTTTCATATATGTATGTTATTTTAAGGCTACTGTATGCTATTCGTAGTTGAATGAACATTTGGGATCAACAAGAGACAAAAGCTTTAATTAGTGCTTGGCCTCTGAGGGCTTTTTACCAACTTTCGAATTTTTTTTTTTTTTTTTTTTTAGTTCTTAAATATGTATAACTAGCGAACCGGCTCGGCTTCGCCCGGGTACAATTGAGTTTTACAATGATACACTAATAAATAAATTTGGAAAAGACTATTAATTTATGTTATAACGGAATTATAAAATTATACTATGTTTGCCTAGGTTTTTTACTGATTACGGCAACCCAAAAGGAAGGAAATATTTTTTACCCGATAGCCAAGAAGTAATGTATTGTTTTTGGAGTGTATCTGTGCAACTATCGCGTAGTTACCACATTTCCGCTTTCCAGCGTCGATGTATGAAAATAAAAACGAGAGTTTCATCAAGTTGTAGCTTTAGAAATAAGCGTACCTAGGTACCACTTTTTGCGCTTGGCTGAGAGATCTTAATCGATCACCAAAGTTAAGCAACGTTCCCAGCGGCACACATTTGGATGAGTGACAGTTTAGTGGCATAACATCTGAGCGCTTCCGGGCTTCGAAGGGCACGTAAAATATTCGGTCCCGGTTATTATCGATTGATAGCAGTCGTTAAGCCATTTCAGAGGTCCTTGGGCGGCCTGATAAACTCTGACACCAGAGGAAAAAAAATATTTCGGTCACGTTCTCAGCCGTTACAGAATTACGTTTTGTTGTTATTCCGCAGAAACCGTACAATTTTCCGGAATAAAAAGTATTGTATGCCCTATTCCAGTTCGTTGTATTTTGCTTGCGTCGTCTGCTTTAGCCAACTCACCCTGAAGCCTGTTCGGGTTGGTTCACAGCTGATCAAGTGAAACGTCAGGTTAACTCGATCGCGTTTCCGAAACCGGGCAAAATACAATGCAGCAAGTTCCTTAAGGCTCCCGTCTACCTGGAACTTTTTCCCGTGTTTAGGCCGAGAAGCGCGGGAGCGATAAGGGCGACACTGCCACGCGCATCAAGTACGACATCGCCGCTAAGCGCAAGGCTCTGAACTGGCGTGCAGTGTTCTCGTCGTGCTGCGTGTACCTATGGGACTTTCAGCGGCGACCATATAATTTTATTAGTGGGAAGTCTTTAGGAAGGTTCAGCGCAGGCCCCTATAGTAGTTTTGTATGTATCTGATGCGTGCATTTTGAGCCACAGCGCCTTGGAAAGGCCGTTTTTATCGGATTTGGAGTACTCTGAATTGATGTTTCTAACGTACGTGATTTTTTCAAAGTACTTAACAGCTCTTGTCTGAAGTGTGTGTTCTTTTCATAGATCAGCACGTTGGACGCACGCTTAATAGTTTCGTTGAAAAACGTGTATTTGGAACACTCTGCAACGCAGTTCAAGCGCCAGGTAGACGGGCGCCTTAAGTACAGACTAAAGTTTCTGCTCTATGTGGAGAGTTAGTCCGATTACTTTTCACAAATACAGAATGATTCCCTGAACTTTTCTACTCCGAGCATTTCAGTTCAGATCAAGGCACTGAGCCTTAAGTTTTAAGTGGATTATTGATTTATAATACGCACACAGACGCACTAGTTGAGTAACTATTTTTTTTACATAAACGGTTGTACATTTATAACGTATACGTATTTTTGAAGCAAATTAAAATTCAGAACATTTTTTTTTTTTTTTCCCCATTTCCGTTTTTGCATTAGTCCCTGGCAACTGCAACGTCTGCGTAAGAAATTAACCATAAGCAAATTCCCTTACTTGTATACACCATCCGTATTTAATATTATAAATGCCGCTAAGTTGAGTGACGTGCTATATTAATTTCTGTGGGTGTAAACTTGTCGAATTGGCAAACAATAATACATACATGCTTTTCTTATTTTCAAGTTATTTGTGATGAAGCAGCTGCAAATAGGCTAATGGGCTAAGAAATGTTTATGATATCCCTGCTGTTAAGATACACTATAATGATCAAGAGGGACGCAGCATCGTATTATCTCGCGAGAGGGAACCGAGCCAGAGAGCACTACTCACAACCCCCATTTTCAAGTCAAATAATTTTACATAAACTTTACTTTTTCATTATTTATCAATTTAATATGGGTAGAGTCCTGAAAAATTCGTGAGTTCAATGGCCTGCAGGCTGAACTCTGCAGTCGCATGTACAAAAATGCTGACGTCAGCTGCACATTGGTTGTCTGCTGTCATGGTGGAAGGCGACGATTGGGCCAGCGTTCTCCAGGAGGTGTCAAGCACCGTGTGGACCACTGACTAAAGTTACATAACGAGCAATATTTGAATTCNTTTTTCATTATTTATCAATTTAATATGGGTAGAGTCCTGAAAAATTCGTGAGTTCAATGGCCTGCAGGCTGAACTCCGCAGTCGCATGCACAAAAATGCTGTCAGCTGCACATTGGTTGTCTGCTGTCACGGTGGAAGGCGACGATTGGACCAGCGTTCTCCAGGAGGTGTCAAGCACCGTGTGGACCACTGACTAAAGTTACATAACGAGCAATATTTGAATTCTAGCTTGCCCCAAAATGAATCCGCAAATTCTTCAGGTCCCAAAGTATGGGTAATTTCTTCTAGCATTGTGCTACTGGTCAAATAAAGGTGTTCTGAAAAAAATCACACTCAAAATGAAAATACGATTTATGTTGTTTTTTTTATAAACAGTAATATTTGCCCAGTAATTAACTTAATTAAAGAACCACTGCATGACACGGCAGGTACAGTCTTTCGTGAAACGTGATCGATGATCTGATGCTGCATTGGTTGCTGTAGAATGCACAAGTCGCTTCTTTAAGACAATAATTTTAATGTTCTAACCTTGGCTCCTCCTGGCCCTGTCTAATTACGAGCAGGAGAGCCAATAGCCTCTCGGCTCTCCTAGTTACTTGGCTCCTGATGGTCAAACTCCTTGGAAATCTCTTTGCTTTATGATATCCCATAATTCCAGCTCTAGTTTGAAAGATTTATAATTTGGGTGCCACTTTTTATTTTGAATGAAGATAGAATGAAATCATTTCCCTTAATGCCGACAGCTGCAGACAGTAAAACATATAACTTCATTACGGGACTTCTGAGATATAGTGACCATAGGCTGTTCACGGTAAAGTGAGCACTTTCGAAGCTCCTTTCAAACAGTTTTTATCCTTTAACCACATTTTAGAATAATTATTGCCAAGTGAGTAATAAACACAGTGTGTATATTCCACCGCACTTGAAAGTTAANTAACCACATTTTAGAATAATTATTGCCAAGTGAGTAATAAACACAGTGTGTATATTCCACCGCACTTGAAAGTTAACGTCTAAGGCTAAATTAAAAAATATATATATTTGACTATTATTCCAAATGAGAGGGCTTTCGAAAGTGCTCAGTTTACTGCGAATAGCCTACAAATAACAAGAAATTGCCAGTTGAGTACATAAATCGGAAATTTTCTGATGACTTCANTAACCACATTTTAGAATAATTATTGCCAAGTGAGTAATAAACACAGTGTGTATATTCCACCGCACTTGAAAGTTAATGTCTAAGGCTAAATTTAAAAATATATATATTTGACTATTATTCCAAATGAGAGGGCTTTCAAAAGTGCTCACTTTACTGCGAATAGCCTACAAATAACAAGAAATTGCCAGTTGAGTACATAAATCGGAAATTTTCTGATGACTTCAACTCTGGTGTATTTATAAAATAATGATAAATCACCCACGTGAAATGAACTCAAAAGAATTCTGTTATTTATATTTCAGCAATTTCAAGAACAACATTTTTTTAACACCAAAGACCATATCACTGCAAGCCATTCCAAAACAAAACTTTTTAGCTACCGTAGAATACAGTTCAAGTAAGATATTTTTACAAGATGCCAGAGGGGCGTATCCGAGTTCGTGGGGGATGGATTTGTTAATTAAAATAAAATAACTAAATTTGATGTTTAATTTATTTACACAGCTATTATTTACAACACTGAAATATCTATTCCCGCTATTACTCTTTGTTATTCTTAGTGAGCGCAATATTTAATGTCTGTCTCAATTCTAGTTAAAGTCCTTATCAATATCTCTATATAGGTTACAGTCACTTAATTCATACTCGTCATTTACACTTATTAAATCTGTCTATTGCCACATTATTCCAAATGTCTTACACTCTCTCATCCAGTTCAGTTATCCCACCCTTCAGTCTCACTCTCCACTGTACCGATACTAGCAGTCCGCAGACTTCACTCCTGCTGGTCGCTCTCGCTGCCATGGTTCTTCACTTCGCTGTCTTTGCACACCTGTCGGCACAATCCTCCAAACTCTAAACTCTGCACTGTCAGCTCGGCGTCCCGTTGCGGCTCAAGTACTGTCGCTGGCCAGATCTAGAAGGTTCCACCCCGCACCCCGAATATCGCTAAGCGAGGCAAGGATGATGAGCAGAACATTCTTTCAAAGATAACCCGAACAATTCAATTGTCTGAAGATCAGGCGCACTGAAGTCCCGACAGGCTTATCTGGCACACGTGGCGGCTCGCCTTTGTAAATCGCCGCGCACTTCTCGCCTTACTACTCTGAACTCAGCACACCGTTTCGCTCGCTCTGGCGGGGCGAGGCAAGGGAAGCGGTGCAGACCAACAACATGTAACAATACAATGTAGAATTTAACATGCAGAGTAACCAAGGTAAGCGTAGATGTATCGATGAAGAGTCCATCAAGGACGTTGTATCCCATCTTCTCTAGTACCTGCAATGAAACTAAAGCTAGATTTACAACCATCCGTCGCATCCGTCAGTCACTCAATCTTCAACCAATCACATTGGGAAAAAAATTTTCTATCAGTCAATCCATCAAACTTTAACATTTGACGGACGGACGGATGGGCCACCGCCTTCTGACGATATTTCGTAGATGCGATTACACACTTTGAAATAAAATGCAAGGCGGTGAATCTGTGTTATTTATCGTTGATAGTAAATTCGGGAATTTTAAATGTAAACAATAATTCAGTATAGATTCTTATCGCGTAAAAAAAATTACTTCCCCAGAATTTTTCTCTCTTGAAAATGTATTTCCAACCAAAATATACCTCCACCTAAAGAAAGATCGCAATGTTTAGTTGTCACACTGAAATTTCGCCTTACAGAAGNTCTCTCTTGAAAATGTATTTCCAACCAAAATATACCTCCACCTAAAGAAAGATCGCAATGTTTAGTTGTCACACTGAAATTTCGCCTTGCAGAAGGATTGATGAATGACAGATTGTTTTGAATCGTTTTCAACCGATTCACACTAGGGCAAGAGGTTTCCAATTGTGGCAGTAATTCAGGTATTGCATCAAACCCGGCATGCTGTATATCAATTTAAAGAGAATTTAAAAACAAAGAAAATTCTGCAAGTGTCATGGAGATGTATGTTAATTCCGAGGAGACCAACGCATTTACATACAGTACGCAATGATTAAAACACCGACGTGACAACATTGCATGTGTCGAGGACTATTAGTAAGGTCCAAAAAATATACAAATAGGTCGTAAATACGTTTCGATCAAATAACAACAAATATAATATATAATCATTGTAACAAAACCATAAATAATCAAAGTGCAATAAATGAAAACAAACTGAATAAAATATCAACCCATCATATTGCCACCTACATCAGCACCACCATCATCTGCATTGTCACTAGCAACATCCTCATCTTCACTATCATCACCGCCAGTTGGATACATCCATCAGATCTTCACCTTCNTGCATTGTCACTAGCAACATCCTCATCTTCACTATCATCACCGCCAGTTGGATACATCCATCAGATCTTCACCTTCATCGGCATCGTCACCGTCAGTGTCCTTATTTTCACCATCACTGTCAGATGGATGAATTAACAGCTCTTGTGCTTCTTTCGGAAAGCTTTCCATGGTTTAATTTATCCTCTCAGTGGTTATAACTGGATCTGAACTTAGAAGGAAGCGGTTAAAAACATCATGATTAAATATTTTCTCNTTATCCTCTCAGTGGTTATAACTGGATCTGAACTTAGAAGGAAGCGGTTAAAAACATCATGATTAAATATTTTCTCGGCTGCATTTACTGGTGTAGTGGTCCTTGGAATGTCTTAAAATCTTTATCGCATACTGCCTGGACTTCTTTAGTTAATTGTCCAATTGGAAGCAATGCCGACGTGATATTTTCCGGTCCGTGTAAAAAAAATTCAGAGCAGTATACTGTATCTAGCTACTCCGATGTGCTAACGCGCTGATTTCGGTGCCAAAACCAAAGATCTCGTCTGGATGTGAAGATTTAAGACATAATAGCAAAGTATTCATTTTGTTACTTTCATTTCTTTCCCACGTACCAAAGAAAATATTACCTGTCAATGCAGACGTAATTCACGTAAAACCCATAGCTGTGTCTCCAACACAGCCACGCTCCGATTTTTTTACATAACTTTCGGTGCATTTTGATCATTTCTGCAGTGTGTGAGACAGCCGTGATGGTTTCATATAAAGGAAAGAACCTGAAATTGAAAACACCCAGTACTATCCACTACACTAAGACAGCTTTCAGACGATACAGTTTTTCGCAGTGTGCCGTGCACGGCACGACGCCGTGTTTAGAAATAACCACGGGGCATAACGAATCTTTCACACGTGATGGCGCGCGCCGTGGTGTGTTCGGCGATGCCACTATGCTGTAGATGGCACTGTGCCATGCCATCTACTGCGAAAATCCCTAACGTCTGAAAGGGGCCTTATAGCAAAACCTTGTGGGGCATCAATATTGGTTTTGGAATGCACAGTTGTCCCTTTTTGCTGCAGAGATCGGAAGTAGTTGAACTGGAAATGGTGAACTGTCATGACGGTGGTGCGTCGTTATTCACCCGTGACATGCATGCTTTTTCCTTTGTCACTTACCGACAAGAAATATTTTTCAGACCAGCGACATAATATCAGTTCTAAATTTTCATCTACCACTCCTCATGCTCTCACCACATTACGATACTTTTCGACACCATACGCCCTCGTTTAGATTCACGCAACAAAATAACCCGTAAATAGAACTGTTTCAACATGTTACACAGGATACTGTAACTAACACATCTTTTGACATCTGTGGTTGTATTGCGAGTTACATAAAGTCTTCCTGTTATTGCAATCGTTGACGGCAATACAACTTCATAGGTCCCGTAAAATAAGGACAGTGTGTATTTTGGCCATTTACCCTCATTGCAATAAAAATTGTCGCACTCTGCATAATACATTCAAGTATAATGAAATGTTGCACAGACAATCAAATAATTGATATAAATAACTCATTGCAATATCAAGACACATAGGCCGTTTATTAAAAAAACTGTACAGTTGAAAAGTACTTTTCATTATATTGTTGCAACACTCCTAGCCCGGATACACGCGGTAATAGTCATATATGGAGTAATAGAGGTGTGTAATGCTATCCTGTGGAAGATCATCCGATAGTTGCTGCAAACCTATTGAAGGTTAAAGTTTTCACCTCAGCTGGTTCCATACATGTTCTGTAAGCGAAAAGTCTGGAAATCGGACTGGCCGAGCGTGTCGAAAGCACAGAGGCAGCCCTGGGAAACCTGTACTGTATGTGGGCGGCCGTTATCTTGTTACGAAATGGTTTTTTGGAGCAGCGCTATTAAGGTAAGCACACGAGGCAGGATTCATCACTAAAGAATATACATCGTCATTCCTCAGCCATCCATGCCAAGACAATATCACAGAACTTCAAACGAAGCTGCCGAAGACGGTGTAAGGGACGTCGAGAATGAACGTCTTCTGCTGCAAGTCGCCTTGCAATAGTACAGGTGGGTGAAAACAGGGTTCACTTGTGATGCCGCTGCGTGTATCTGGATGGTGGAAAGACACATTGTNATTAAGAAATAACCACGGGGCATAACGAATCTTTCACACGTGATGGCACGCGCCGTGGTGTGTTCGGCGATGCCACTATACTTTAGATGGCACTGTGCCATGCCATCTACTGCAAAAATCCCTAACGTCTGAAAGGGGCCTTATAGCAAAACCTTGTGGGGCATCAATATTGGTTTTGGAGTGCACAGTTGTCCCTTTTTGCTGCAGAGATCGGAAGTTGTTGAACTGGAAATGGTGAACTGTCATGATGGTGGTGCGTCGTTATTCACCCGTGACATGCATGCTTTTTCCTTTGTCAATTATAAGGTTCTAGTTACCGACAAGAAATATTTTTCAGACCAGCGACATAATATCAGTTCTAAATTTTCATCTACCACTCCACATGCTCTCACCACATTACGATACTTTTCGACACTATACGCCCTCGTTTAGATTCACGCAACAAAATAACCCGTAAATAGAACTGTTTCAACATGCTACACAGGATACTGTAACTAACACATCTTGTGACATCTGTGGTTGTATTGCAAGTTACATAAAGACTTCCTGTTATTGCAATCGTTGACGGCAATACAACTTCATAGGTCCCGTAAAATAGGGACAGGGTGTATTTTGGCCATTTACCCTCATTGCAATAAAAATTGTCACACCCTGCATGATACATTCAAGTATAATTAAATGTTGCACACACAATCAAATAATTGATATAAATAACTCATTGCAATATCAAGACACGTAGGCTGTTTATTAAAAAAACTGTAGAGTTGAAAAGTACTTTTTATTATATTGTTGCACCACTCCTAGCCCGGATACACGCGGTAATAGAGTCATATATGGAGTAATAGAGGTGTGTAATGCTATCCTGTGGAAGATCATCCGATAGTTGCTGCAAACCTATTGAAGGTTAAAGTTTTCACCTCAGCTGGTTCCATACATGTTCTGTAAGCGAAAAGTCTGGAAATCGGACTGGCCGAGTGTGTCGAAAGCACAGAGGCAGCCCTGGGAAACCTGTACTGTATGTGGGCGGCCGTTATCTTGTTACGAAATGGTTTTTTGGAGCAGCGCTATTAAGGTAAGCACACGAGGCTGGGTTCATCACTAAAGAATATACATCGTCATTCCTCAGCCATCCATGCCAAGACAATATGTCAAAACTCCAAACGAAGCTGCCGAAGACAGTGTAAGGGACGTCGAGAATGAACGTCTTCTGCTGCAAGTCGCCTTGCGATAGTACAGGTGGGTGAAAACAGGGTTCACTTGTGATGCCGCTGCGTGTATCTGGATGGTGGAAAGACACATTGTTTATAGAGTTCTTCCCTGTTGGACGATGAAACTTTCCTCTCTTCCGATAGTTATTCTGGGTCGCCCATCGTCGTATAGCTCGGTCGCAAAAGTCCACGTGGCAAAAAATATGATGGTACGACCATACCACGCTGCCTCCCATAGTCTCAAACTGTGGAAGTCGTTCATGCCAGTATCGAATGCATTGCCGGGGCATCCCAGCTACTCACTAGGTTTCTCCACATGCCTACTGATTATAATGCACACAGCCTTTTCCTAACCCTGTCCACATTACCTAGGCTGTATAAATATCTCCAGCTATAAGTATAACCAGTATTTTGCAGCCAAACTGAATCATCTGCAATATAACCTTCAGTGGTGCTAAATGCAAACTTCCGTCTCTTGTGGACGATTTGTTCTTGGTGCTGCTATTTTTAATGGCAATGAGTGTATTACCGAAAAACCTGGTAAAAGTTACTGAGGTACCTCCACTTCACCGGGTTAAAGTAAACTATAGCAACCTGGTCCTACGAACTTGCAATACTATCAGTAGCATTGCCAGCTGAGTTATATCTACACAAGTGATGTGGTGCACTCCTATAGGAACCTTCTCTCCTGGAATTTCTTTCATGATGAACACATACAGAGGAGGTCACGATGCTAAGAAACAACTGTAAGAATGTCCTTCATAACCCTGCTCAGATCCAGCTGCGAGTATAACAGACATCTGCAACGAGTTGTTCCATATACAATTATGATATTTCTACAGTGCCGACTAGCCCGGGGACCAGCCAATGTTAAAACACGCAGAAGGGCTAGTGTCAAAGTGGCTAAGCCATTCGTCAACTTTAAATCTTTTTTTTTTTCTGACCTACCCTATTGCTAAGTATTAAGTGTACGTCTGAGGTAGGGACGGGAGCTAATTGTCTCTCAGGGCCAAGCCCCATACCTCTAAAAGGAAGGAAAGCTATGCAAAGGAGGCATGCGGAGGCTAATCATACCTTAAGGGGGATCCAAAAACATACATTAGAATACTGATTTCATATATGATGAACATAAAGCATGAACAATTATTAAAATAAGTGAACCAAACAAATACAATTAAATTAATATTGTTTCCTTAAAATTATGAAGTGTCAGTGCCCCCCTCCCCCTCCTTTGATGCAAATACAAAGTCTGGACTCGAATCTGCACAATGAGTAAAATGACCACCCCCTCACAAAAAGTCTACATTCACTACCGCCTGAAGTATGAAATAATCTCCTACCACCCTTATTCCCAAGATTTAGCACCATCAGACTACTAATTCTACCATACCTCCTCTCCCTTTTGACCCCCTGTTGACACACTCTCCCCATGCAGCAGGCCTGCACACACTAACATGTCGTCACGAACCACCATGTCTGCGATGCAACCCTGTGCATTCTACTGTGTGTGCGCCTGGTGCGTGCCATCCATGCCGACCCCGGAAGTCAGTTCAGCGACGCGAGCTATTACAAGGGGCAGCATTGTAGAATCAGTGCAAATAGCTGAGTTAGTGTGTGCAATAAATCAAGCCAGTGATTACATTACTAGGCATATGGAGGTAGCGTCAGAGCAGGTGCCGTCGTGCGGTAAGACACATCCGTCACATGTGCACGTGGTCACCCCACTTTCGTGCATCTCGATGGCAATACCCACATAAATTAGAAGCCCTGGAAAAAGGAAGCTCAACCAGGGGCTTAGTGTATTTTTACAAGGATTAATTATGCATTTCATTTAATTTAAATTGTTCTCGTTTTGAAAAGGCGAACTAGGGGAGCAACCTTGCCAACTTGGCAACATAATAGTACCATATGTACCAGTAGCGCATTTCTCAGTATCATCTCAGGGATTAATTAATATCCATTTTAAGTGTTATTTATTTGTTCAGTGCAAGAGTGTCATAAAGTGTGTGTATTGATGATAATGTATCATCTGCTTGCTTGTAAAACTCATGAAATCCATATCATCAAGGGATTTTGTTTTGGAGTGCGGCGTTGACAAGGTCAACATCGTGATGCCACTGCCTCGACCAGTTGGTCATAGCGGGGAATAGAGGTTGCACTCATTTCAAGGCCCCAAGCCTACATCACTTTCTCAATCATCATTTAACGCCATAGTAAAGTTATAAGTTACTGGAACATTGCTTATTATTTGCTGCCCCGGACGCACACCTTACCAGAACCACTGCAACCCCCTCCAATCTTTAATTTCATATTAACTGTAAGTCACTAGAAAGGCATTTGCTACAGTAAGTCAGCCAGTGCAGGGCCTAAGCTGCACGTCCGCCTCAGTTAAACTGTTGTACCACTCATCAGCAACATTTGGAAGTATTAAGTGATATTGTGTGTGTACTTTCTTTCCAGTAGGTTACTTCGTACACCTCGTAGCCGCTTCACAGCAAACTATGAAAGGACGGCCTGAATCCGTCCAGTGTCAGTGTTTTCTCGGAATTATCCCATTGTGTGTTTATGCGAGGACAACAGGGCGCATTACGCCCGCATAGCCACCCACTGCCTCATTGGACATAACAGGTGCTACATCTTTGCGAGTATTCTCGGCGTTATCCTGCACATCCAGTCTTGAGAGAATCACAGCGACATCTGACCAGCCAAAATAGGTCAGCAACCACAACTGCGTTCCCGCCAAGGTTCAAGGTATTTTATTATCTGGCACCCATCAGTATTTCCCTTACGGCTCTGGTAACATCCTGTGTAAGGGAATTACTGGCGCATTTAGCAAACCATCTGACCCTGCAATCTGCTGGCAGTGTAAAAGTGTTTACGCATCAATTCACTTCCTGAATGGCAGTGTGTTCAAAACAGGAATACTGCAGAAAATGACCTTCCCGAACCTACTTGCTCCACGGGAGTCATGTTTCCCCCAATGAAGGAATCAAGAGCTTTGTGAACTGTTAGCAGAGATAAGTGGCAGCAGATGGAAACTACTGTATTTTAAATAACATTGATACTTGCATTTCAAAATTCAGGTGTGAAGTACAAAAATTTGTTTTTTTTTTCTTAACAACCTGGTTTAAGAGTTTCATCTAGCTGCAGCTATTTTGCACTTTCGAGGCCTCGAAACACAGGTGCTGTAAGGCAGATTCTTTCTCATTCACCACCTGCCTCATTTGTCCCTATGTGCAAAGCGCTCAACTCGCACACAGTTTTCCATCGCCGATTCACCTGAATGTGACTAAGCGGTGATGGTGACCCAATATTTTTATGGCATGCTAAGAAAGATAAAAGGCTCATGATGTGTGTGTAAAGATAACTCTGAAGTTTCTGTGCAGAAAATTTAGCAGCTAAAAAAAATTCTGAAAACACCCACCTCTGCCATTTTCATGCCCACAAATATAATCCTTGGAGTTGAAATGAGAATTTGAAATTGTCTTTGGACACAAAATTTTTCTTAAATGCTTATTGTGTTTCAATACCAATACGAAATGTTCAACCATTTGTGAACCACATATTTTCTACTACCAAATGTCTGCGCAATGCATGTATGTACCAGCCAGGCAAAGACCTTACATGACTCATACCTACTTACGTACACTCCCAGAATATTATAGAACATAGTACACTTATAAGTGCCTTTATGTCTATATACAGGGGATGGACAAAATAATGAACACCTGACATATACACAGTATTTATATATTAATAAGGTGTTGGGCCACCATTTGCTTTTAGAACAGCTGCAATTCTTCGCGGAATAGATTCGTAGAGTGTCTGAATAGTTTCCAATGGAATGTTGTCCCATTCTTGTACCAAAACATCCGCCACATGCTTCAATGATGTTGGAGATGGAAATCTGCTCCTCACTCTCTGCTCTAAAACTCCCCAAAACGGTTCAATTATGTTGAGGTCTGGCAAAGATGTTTGATGATATTCTGATGCTCCTTAAACCAAGACTGAACCTTTTTGGCTGTGTGTGTGGGTGCAATATCATCTTGGAATATGGCAGTGTTTGGCAGCAATATGCTAGTCGTAGTAAGAACTTCATCATTGAGGATGTCGAGATATTCATTCGCAGTAATCCAGCCAGTGATGTGAATGAGAGGACCAGCTGAATATCACGATATAGCCGCCCAAATCATAACGGAACCTCCCCCATGCTTAACTGTAGGAAGCAGGCAGTCCGGATTGTAGGCTTCTTTTGGGGTTCTCCATACATAAACCCGGCCGTTTGTAGGAAACAATTTAAACGATGATTCATCAGACCATACCGCATTCTTCCAATCATCAAGTGTCCAGGTTTTATGATCGTGGCACCACTTCTTTCGCAGCTTAGCGTTGGCTTCCGTTATAAAGGGTTTCGCAATTGCAGCCCTTCCATGAATGTTAGCTTTGTGGAGCTCCCGCCGTACTGTTTTTGTCGAAACAGTATTACTCAAGTGAGTGTTGAGTTCTGCTGTCACTTTTGCCGCGGTAGTTTTATGATGTCTGCCCACAATTCTTTTTAATGTTCGTCGGTCTCTGTCCGTTAACTTAAGGTTTCGCCCACTATTCCTCTTCACCGATGATGTTTTACCATTTTTTGTGTATGCTGTCATTACCGTGGATACTGTCGCTCGTGAAACGTTAAACAATTCAGCTGTTTTCGTCACAGACGCTCCCGCTAACCGAGCACCAACGATTTGCCCTCTTTCGAAGTCTGAGAGATCACACATTTCACCGATCGCTTGTTTTAACCGTCGCGGAACAAAGCGTATAATACACTGAAATATAACCTACAAGACTTGGCACGTAAACTGTGCAATACATACGCGTCACATTATTTACACGGAAGCAGTGTTGCCAACATGCAACAAAATGTACTATATTGCATGGTGTTCATATTATTTTGTCTATCCTCTGTATATTGCTAATATATTTACACCCCTTTAATTACCAAGGTTATCATGGCACAAAACTCGCACCTCTACCAAGCTGGAAGAACCTCACACAAGGAAAATTCACAATATAATGTAAACGTGAATACAAAATTGAATAAGTTTATTCATTTATAATATTTAAAAATACATACGCTATTGTATATAAAATATACTATAAAGAGCATACATACTTCTTACCTCATATTAGAGACTTGAATAAGAATACTTGGGTTACTTAAAATAAACAATAGCTTGTTTTATTAATTTAAATTTGAAACCTAAATGAACAATCATGAGCAACTTGTTGAGAAGAGTAAATACACAATAAGTTCCATTTATCATTCTGAGTTAGCCATTCATCAGACTAACTACATGCTGCAATACTAACAAAATCACTACACACACAATCTTCATACGAGAATCTCCCGAGGTTCACAATATAATGGACGGAATATGGTCAAATAAGTCAAAATAAAGCACGGTGTTACAGTCTACAGTAACATACAAATATTTGAAAACAATCTTAGTAACAACCATATTACTAACTAATACTTCAAGTATGATAAAATAATGTAACACTTCAGTACATCAAGAACATAAGATTTTTGACATCACACATTTAACAAAGGTACACATGATATCAGTAAAAAAAAATTTAAAGGATTAAAAATACCAAATCCAACATGGTGTTGGTGGTTATACACATTTTAGAGTTATCAGATCCCAGTTAGATTCAAGACATAATCTACAGAAAACAGCAGCCAACTGCAAAAATGCACCTGAAGACATGCACAAACTGATATCTTCCACGCGTCAGTAGACCATATCTGGTGCTGTATCCCACATTTATAACATGTAACCCCAAAAAAAGGTGTGGACGGAATGCTTAACAGTCAGTAAACTTTTTTTTCAATCACAGACAAATGTACAGTGTTAGGTGGTAGAATGAACAAATATTTTGTTCACAACTATACTGGTATCATTATAATGCTCTGTCATGTATTGTAACCAATAATAATTATATTTGTGCTTGACGGTGTTGACAGTAGCTATGACATTACGAAGACTTGAGTCCGAACAACAAATTGCATCTGTTGAACGTGAGGGACCTCACCTGTTACACCACCTGAGTGTAGACATCTTTCACAGTAAATAGTTTTAATACAGTCTTTATGGCCACATATTCTAAATTCAGGAAAACCATCCTTGTAGCTATTTGAACAGCTGCAATCAAAGAAAAAAATAGTGTGCAAAAAAAAAGAAGTGTTTTCTAGATGTGGTGAAGTGCTCTGCCGTTGGAAGTTAAAAATTGAGATACAAAAATGAAACAAGATACCTAATAAACTTAACTGCATACTTGCTAGAATTTCAAATGCAGTAGCTAACTGAACAACAGCTGTCTGAATCATAACACCTGTTGGGTACAACCAAAGTACTGTGTTCTGTTTACGCAGACTAACTGCAACGCATTTACAGGAGCATTTCATATAGCAGGATGTTTCCAAGATATGGTACTTCATTGAGGTAAATGATGAAGATTATCTTACGTGAGAAAATGCAGAACATCTGAAACACCTGTTCTAGTAATTGCACAAAGGTGACACTATTTATAAATGCTATGTACTGTGCGCGTATTCACTTCTACAATATGCTCATACCTATTTTATCTACAATATTTGTATGAATACTATAATGTAAAACATTTTTGCATGCACGTTTTTCTGCACTTGTGCATTAATTAACTACGTATAAAATTTAGTACATAAAAAACCAAGTATTTCATTTTAAAGATAAAAAATTACAAAATGCAAAATTATAAAATCTAAAACTAATTAATCTAGGGCAAACAACAAAATGCTTTCATACATAAAAAATTAACATAAACTGATGACGAGAAAGTACTATGAAGATGTAGTTTCCCTACTTACATAAACGTGTCTACTATTTTTGAAACCCACTCATGTGAGTGCGTCTGTTAAGTGTACTTCTGATTAAAAAATTATATCTGCACAACTGGATATACAATGTCATACATACAAATATTTAAACTATTTAGTAACACAGCTTCAGTTATAAATTTCTTTTTTATTATTTAAACTAATATTGACGCGAAACCATAACGGGTGTATTATCTAACTACAAGTATGGAAACAATTCATTTTACATGACTTCTTGTTGAAAAATAGAATGATTTAAAAGTTCCGTTAACAATATAAAATTTGGTCTCTGCAAATTATAGATTGCAAATTTCACCAACCATAATTTCTAATAAAATTAACACTTCAATCTAAAATTAACAAATACAAAAAAATGGTATACTACCGCTAATGCTTATGGTAAAAATGTCTTGTATACTGATATCTTAATGTTATTACAACTACTCTAACAATGTTATACTATTTTTAAAAAAAGTTTTTATTATTACTAACTTTAAAACTAAATCATTTATGTATATGCCATCACTTATATCAAAAATATAACAGAAACATTTACACTTTTTTTTTTGGTTTAGCATGCCATTACAAATAAGCTACCAAATTCCACCTACATTTCAAACAAATTCCACCTACATTTCAAAGCTTTAGCATACAAACTGGGCATCCACAGCTTCACCTAGCCTTACATAAGAAATAATGAGAATTCGACTGCATTTCTGGGGCAGAACGTAAGAAATGTGTCCCTCGCAGGCCCCACCACTAAACTGGGGCAGTGGAAACGGTGCTGTGAGGCGTGGTAGGGCGAGATCCGGCAATTGAGTGCGTGGTGGACGCGTTCAGAGACTGCATCGTCCCCATCTGGAAGGAGAATAGCAACACACACACAACTGTAACAAGTAACACTATCATATATGCTTTACAACTTGACATAAATGTAAACACAAAGACTCTGCCAAACATAACGAATTAAACACAATAGTTTTACCATCTATATATTTTTATTACATTTACCAACGAGTATAACCTGAATTTCAAAGTTAAGTACACATACAGGAAAATACAAAAACTTACTAGGGGTATTTTGCCTATGAAATAATACCCTAAACAATAGAAGCCAATAAGTGCTTTGGTTTATGTGGGCAGCCACCCACCTACTCTCTCAAGATGATCAGTATTATTATCTATTATTGCTGCAAGAGCAATACTGGATTCAGCGCCTCTCCTGTGTACACCAAATACCTTGCGTTTTAACGATAACTTGGGTGTGCTACGAACAGCTGACTTATTTATTATTCGTTAGCTGGTTAAAGAAAGCAGGAAAAATTCAACAATTTATTTGCTAGCAATGTTGTGGTACTGCATGTTACAACTGAAATTAATCATGATTTTTACTCAGCCTGGCAAATCCTTCATGAAAACACTGATACCTGCCAAATGCTGAAGTTTGGAAGTAGGTATTGAATCTGCTCTGCGGCGTGAGGCGCCAGCACTTGATGCTAGCCCTCAGTGATAGGGCGTAGGAATACGTCGACACTGCTGTCTCTAGGTCCAATTTACTAATAAATTACACTTTATTTGCGAGTTCACATAATCGAGTTTTATTGTTGCTTGAACAGGTTAACTGGTACATGAACTCACGNTTGCTGCAAGAGCAATACTGGATTCAGCGCCTCTCCTGTGTACACCAAATACCTTGCGTTTTAACGATAACTTGGGTGTGCTACGAACAGCTGACTTATTTATTATTCGTTAGCTGGTTAAAGAAAGCAGGAAAAATTCAACAATTTATTTGCTAGCAATGTTGTGGTACTGCATGTTACAACCGAAATTAATCATGATTTTTACTCAGCCTGGCAAATCCTTCATGAAAACACTGATACCTGCCAAATGCTGAAGTTTGGAAGTAGGTATTGAATCTGCTCTGCGGCGTGAGGCGCCAGCACTTGATGCTAGCCCTCAGTGATAGGGCGTAGGAATACGT
>NQII01002403.1:344273-356213 GCA_002778355.1 Clitarchus hookeri | reverse complement strand
GTTTTCTTGATGGATAATGCAATGAAATGTAATTAAATTTGTTAAATTATATGTTTTCTTAAACAACGTAAGAAATCCATTTTCGGATCCAGTCATTGAAGGACAGCCATCGGTGCAAACACACACGATTTTTTGTATATCAATTTTATTCTGCTCTAAAAAATTGCAAATAGTATCAAGGTAATCTGTGCCTCGGGTTTGACCTTTCATTGGAAGAAATTTCAAAAAACCTTCAAAGATTAAATTATGTTCTGTACAATATCTAACAAACACCGAGCATTGCGATGTTGCTGAAACGTCGGTACTGGAATCGAAAGCCAAGCTAAAAAACTTGCAGTTTGTAAGGTTTTCTAATAAGTTATCGTAGATGAATTTTGAAATGTCTTCAATACGCCTTATACAGGTTGAATCGGAGAGCTGTAGTTTTTTTATATTAGACAATATTTGTATTTTGTTGCTGAATTTATCAAAAAGTGCATTGGCCCCACTAATAAAGCATTCTTTTACAATTTCTGCATCGGTGAATGGTTTCATATGCTTACCAAGAATGTAACAAATTTGATATGATGCCATGGTTACCGCGGAGTCTTGTGATAATGCCACGGACATAACATTTTGCTGTTGTTGCAATTACTTCTTAAAAAAACTCAATTTCTCACTTCTTAAAGACGATCCAGGAGGAAACGTTTCGTTGAACGATTTGTGTTATGTATTAAAATGACGAGAAATATTGTATTTCTTTAAAATAACACTTTCTCGGCATATCAAACAAGTATCTGCATTGTTTTTGTTAGGAACAACAAAATATTCCGTTTCCCACTCGTCTTGAAACAATCTGTTTTCATCATATAGTTTTCTTTTATACTTAGAAGACACTCCTGGCATTATTTTGATAGAAAAATAACTATTTTACACTTAACAAAACCAANGTTTTGTGTTAAAATGACGAGAAATATTGTATTTCTTTAACATAACACTTTCTCGGCATATCAAACAAGTATCTGCATTGTTTTTGTTAGGAACAACAAAATATTCCGTTTCCCACTCGTCTTGAAACAATCTGTTTTCATCACATATTTTTCTTTTATACTTAGATGACACTCCTGACATTATTTTGATAGAAAAATAACTATTTTACACGTAACAAAACCAATTAACTGCAATTACCAGGCGAACTTTGATAATTTGTGTGTGTCATGTAAACAAATTTAAAACAAGTGACGACAAATAAGGCAAGACGTAGGTACAGAAGTGTGAAAGCAAAAGGGGAATTCCCGCCGCTGGCTGTCTCGCTCGCGCAACCCGTAACTCTGAGTTGTGCGAGATAATAAGAGAGATTGCTATATCCCTACACTGCGCGCACACCGTGGTAGGGATTTATGTACTTATAGCGCCCATAGTTTCTCTGATGAGCGCGCAATTTAAAATGCTTGGCAATTTGATAACTCCAGGTGGGCCAATCACAAAAGCTCGGTGGGCCGCAGGTTGAGTATAGCGGGTCTAACTGGAGGGTAATAGGATTGAGAGCCTCCTCCCTTCGATTCTCGATGGCCATTCTGTTATTTTTCGCGAGTAAATATTTGCTCTGTACCACCTCGAGCGCTCGCTGTAGCTCGCTCACCAATTAGGTTCGGTTATCCATTGTTCACTGAGTGGAAAAGTCTTATAGTACACGTATATTTATCGGCCTTGCCTTTTTTGTAGGAAATCNTACACGTATATTTATCGGCCTCGCCTTTTTTGTAGGAAATCATTCGCGATTTTCTGAAATTGCTTTTTCGATATTTTTGAGCTCTCCGACACACATATCCAATATCTTTTTGCTATTCCTCGCAACATCAGTTTTCGCAGCCAGTTTGGACATTAATACATTTCGTAGATCCTTCAATTCTTCTCATCTCTGAGGTTTCGATACATTGATGAGGTCGATTATCCGCGCCTCCATGGTTGCTATGTGCTTATCGACCACCACGAAATCTTCAACCCCTTCATTTTGCACACTCTCCAATTTTCGACCATTAAGGGACAAGTCTTCTCTGCATGCAGTGGTGAGGCGATTTTGCCCATTTTCAAGGTCATTGTGACAATCGATGCTGCCAAATTTGGAAATGCTTCTGTGACTCATGGTTGCATTCCTAGGATAAACTGATCGAACCTCTGCCTGTACCTGCCTTTACGTAGCGAGCAGTCCTTTACGATTACCAATATACCGAACTTGTCTTTTCAACACAAAGAACACATATTTTTGAATTCTGCAAATTTCATGTCTGTATTTACATGATCGTCGTAAATGTGGCGTAAATTAATGTCGTCCATGCAGAACAAAACTAGGAAATTCACAGTGTCGCGAAGCAGTTGTTTGGGTACGCGGTAATAAGTTTGACTGAGGCACACGCAGTCCATATTCGCGTGCCGTCCCATGCTAAAGTATTCTTGAATACAAGTAGGTTTTTCGCAGGCAATGTCATCGAAGACAAATATCGAGTTTGGAAGAGCTTCGTTCGGAGGCACCGCCTTCTCGTTTTCGCTGCAGGGGAAATAACCCACGCCATCCACGGCCTCCAGTACCCGTGCCAATCGCTTGTATTCCGATTCCTGGAGCGATTTTGAATAAATGTACAGGTTCTCGAACCGAAGGACTTTCGGTTCTTCCAGCAGGCCCAGTAGGACGCATGTTTTCCCAAACCCAGATGGCCCACAAATCATACCTCGCACACTATTAGGCAACAGGACACCATGAAGTGTTTCGTGCTCGGTTTTGGCATCTTTCCCAGTGGTGCGCATGCTCGGCTACCTCCATTATACTGAAACAAAACGGTATAAAAGACGAATATTTATAGTTTGCTCGCTCAGTTTATTTAAATGCGCCGTGGGATCGTATATTCACTCATCAATAATCTCCCTTTCAAATTTACATTCGATGATACAGGTTCTTCGGGCCGGGAACAAGGCTAGCTGAAAGGCTGCCATGCAATGAGACGGGCATAAACGCCCTGGACGAAGCGTGCAAGCAGCACGACATTACCTATTCCCAGTACAAAGATCTGCGAGCTAGGCACCAGGCAGGCAAAATACTTGCACAGAAGGCCGACAAAATAAGAAAATCGGCAACCTCCTGGCTCTGGAGAAAAAGTAGCGGCCTGGGGCTTATTCAACATCATGAAAACCAAGGTTAAACTAGGCATGGGTCTACCTGCAAGGAAAAGGCAAACGCAGCACCCTCGAAGGACCAAGAGGAAAGGGAAGGACAAGGTAGGAGAGTTCCTGCCCACACTGATAGCTGCAATCGGTGCTCTGGCCGGTATCGCCGGGGCAGTCACGGATATGGTAAGCAGGCTTCGAATGTTCGAAAACAGGTAGAGGAAATCCACTGCTATAACAGAAAATTGGAAGCTATCGCCATGGGAAAAAAATGGCCAAGGGCTATACATTCTATACCTGTATGGGGGAAGAGGAAAATAAATTGCTTGGGGGGAGGGGGGGGGGTAGGAAAAAATGGAAGAAGAAAAATCAAAGTGAATTTTCCTAGACGCCCACTGCCGAACGTGGATTTTGAACTGCTTGCGCGCAAATTGGAAATACCTTATTTCCGCGGAGTATTCATGAGAGATGCTTTACACCTTAATCCCAAGAGAGACGAATGTGCTATAATTAATCTGGACATGACAGCCAGGCCCGGTACACACTGGGTGGCCTGCGTAAGAAAGGGTAAACATGCAGACTATTATGATAGTTTTGGGATTTTGCATCCTCCGCCTGAATTGCGCGAGTATTTGAAATATACCAAACTAACGTACAATTACGAAACATAACAGATGCCTAACACATGGAGCTGTGGATACTTGTGTATGCAATTTTTAAGCAATCGAGATTTCCAGTGATAAACAAAAAAAAAAGTCAATATTATTGGTAGGAAATAAAAAAGGCGTATGAGTCGTACCGATTTCATAAGTATGTCGGTGTGTAACATTCTGAGTGGTCAAATGTCTGAGCTTTTACACTCCCTTAGAAGTGGAAGGGGAATGGCGTGTGGGACTTGTGGGTTTTCAAACTTACAACTCCAAATCCAATATCGAGGAAAATAAAAATTTCAAGTTTTTGGTATTCGGTTTCGAGAGCAGCGAAGGAAATCGTCATTCCCAACGGGGTGTACGAGCTGAAGGATATGGAATACTTTTTTTATGAAATCACTGCCGCACGACATTGCATTCGAACTGCATGGAAATCCGAATACCCTAAAGGCCAAAATATTTTGCACCGCAGATGTAAATTTCATTGAACCGGACATGATAGGTCCCATGCTGGGGTTCGAATCCAGCGTATACGATGAAGGAAAAAACACGTACCATCGAGTGCGGTCAACATTTTTCTGTAATTTGGCAAGATGCAGTTCCGGAATGGGAAACTGAGTAACACTATTTACGAGTTCAACCCCACTGTAGTTCCTGGATATAAAACTGTAGATTGTCAAAAAATGCCCATTTACATTCCGATTGTCGCAAAGAGCATCCATAAAGTAACTGTTTCGATCGTGGACCAAAACCCACGAACAGATAAATTTCCGAAACGAAGAAATCACTTTGCGCATGCACCTGAAACGATGGGATTTAATTTCGCTGGGAAAACAAAAATGTATTAATGCGTGCGGTACATTGAACCCGAGATCAGTAAGCCACGAGGACTTGTTGCGCTAACACCTGAAAATGCAGAGTTTCTCCACGTCCTCGGTTTAAAAGTAAATCGCCATGACGGACGAAATCATCGACGTGGATCAACGCCTAGAATTCGCTGACAAATTTGATAAATCGAAATGCAGTGTTACGAGCCTTATCTTGTCAGGTCTTTCGGTCTCGGAAGGGAGGTTCGAATACTTACACAGCGTGACAATATTTACACCTTGCCTAGACAGTCCTTTGTGCACATAAGAGGTAGGCTAACGAAGACAGATGGACCCACCAGACCACCACCAAGCTGGTTCGAAATGGGATTCTGCACCTTTTCGATGCGCATTACATGCTCTATTTACCGCAGCGCCAGCTGGTCAGCGGAGATGTGGGCATAACCTCGTCGATAAGAAAATTACCTATCGCTCACGTCCAACCATCTCTCTGCAGCCAAGATGGCAGGCTGGGGAATTGAATATGACAATAATGTTCTCATTTACGCCGAAGGCAGGTTATAATTATGCATTCCGCTCTCCTTGCTACTGGGATTCGCAGAAGATTATAGGAAAATAATAATAGGATCGAGGCAGGAGCTGGTGATTACGCTGGCCACATCGCATTTGGGTGCCGAGTTGCGAGTCTGAGAAAACCCGCAGCCCGTCTCTCTTACTTTGAACACCATAGAATAGTATGACCCTCACGTGACCCCGAGCACCCGCGAACGTGTCAAGCTGTTGAATTATGCCTTGAAAGGAAAACTGATCGAAATAGCATTGAAATATGGAGCGTGGTTACCTGCCCGGCCCTGTCCGATGTCGCACTATATTCCTGGGTCAGGGAAACGTCTTCCAGCACAGAAAAAAACCAGCTACATCATACTGGCGCTTCAGACGAACAAATGTCATTGTATCGGAGCCGACAAGTCTACATTCAACCACTGCAAAGTCGAAAACGTAAAAATATTTTCGAAAAGCGAAAGCGGCCCGTATATATCTACCTGAACACTACGTTCGACCAAGAAGGTTTTACTTTGCCGTATTATATGTATTCGCAATTCCAATCATTGTATTATGGACGCGAGGCGCATTCCAACCTGACCCCCAAAAATTTCCGAAACATGGCACCTTTGCTGGTACTAGGTACTTCGAAGCAGATCGAGTGCATGCAAAGAGGTACGGTCTACTGCCGAATCGTAAAAATCACCAAGGAAAGCGTGTCCGCGAATATCGCAGTCTACTACTTGATACTCCACGACAGGATAGTTCAGTGCAATTGTTTTTCCGGCATGGTAAAAATCATCAGTTAATTAAGCACGTAAATGTGCGTGAAGTGGGGACTCGCGTTTCAGTCGTAAACATGTACTGTAACTTGCAAGGTTTATGGAGCCAAGACGACTTTGTGCTCAAGGAAATCGCAGTCGCGGGTTGTCACGGCGTGACTCGAACCCTCAACTTCCAGCCTCCGTATCCATGGAAACTGTTGGACAAAATAGCAAGAAAACAAACGCCTGGTTGACCAAGTACTACCATGGACTTTGCTGGGACGAAGGCAAGATTCCCACATCAGGTGGGAAACATGCTGAGCGACTTGCTGATGCAGTAGCCGCGAGGACCGATTTATGTGGCGTGGCCCGAGCAGGAAAAATGGCTAAGTAATTTTCGAATAAACGAGTTGGAAATAATCGACTTATAGGACGATCATGGGTGTCCTTCCCTTTGTGAAATGAGGAAAGAAACAGATGGGAGTTATTTAATGAGCGCTTCGAAAAACGCCCAGTTACTTTACGAGTGGCATGCTAATTTCACGGAGATATAAACACGGTTACATCTCTCGTAGCATAAACATTATTTTGTTTAGTATGGCAGCCAGCGTTCGAGAAGAGCTTACAGACATGATTTCGCACGATGCAGAGTCGGAAAAAAATACAGTTATGTGTTGGTGAAGATGCAACATTGTTTTCAATAGTTGCTGCGAACATCTGCTGCAAGTCTTATGCGTGATCTTAGGCTGTGTGAAATAAGTACTTGATTACGTTGCAGTAATGTGTATATATGATATTCCACCATTCGAAATTCTCTTTTCGAAATAAATTGTACTCGAAAATAAATTAATCTCTCGTTGAGCACGAGTCACCGTGGGAGCAAGATGACGCCACTTCATCCGGAGAACCTGTACATCTTGTCATATCTGGACGACCTTAAAATCATATATTCGTTCTGGGAGTCTGGATCACTACATACCTACGAAGAACAATGTGATGGATGGGACCACTAATTATTGTATTCAGTGACTCCGGGTGATTGCGAACCTACTCAGCAGTTAACAACTTGCTGTACTCCTGGGAATTGCGTGGTTCATCACATGAAACGGGATACGACTCTTCGATCAACCGTGGACCAGGTCCTGGAATGTGCAGCAACTTCGAGTAGAGGCGAGTTCGACCCTCCTCCTACGACCACAGGAATTCACGCCCCTGACTGCCCCACCCATGTCTGCGTACGGCGGCAAAATAATAGCAGCGAAGCTTCTACCAAATGGTCCCAACAAAACGTCCAATTCTGGGGAACCTGCGTCGAACTGTGAAGCGTGCCCATGCAAATGTCCACATGTGACGTAACCTGCTGCCGCCAACATGGGTTCGTCCACTACCGACTATAACTTGGAAGTAGGCACTTTGAACATTCCTATTCTACTGAGTCAGATCGAACGCCAAAGACTGCCAATAATTTTTTACGAACATGTTTTGGCTCACACATTCAACTTTTTAAGACTCTCAAATTTGACATGCATATATATATTTTTAAAATTTGTTTCAATAAAACATACCCGTATAAAAAATTAAATTTCTTTGAATTTCTATTTTAAACGTTTTCTTTTTTAAATATAACGTTCAAGTTTTTGCTAAATAAATAAAGTGTAAAGAAAAGAAATATAGGTGAAAATGTAATTTAAAGGATTGGTTTGTGGGAACGTGCAGTATCGAAGGAGCAAGGGGGTCTCTTGCCACGGACGTACGCGGACGTTGAGCGGGCGCAGGAAACAGGAAGATCTCAAGCGGAGTAATTCTCCACTTCTCCTCGGACGTAACCTGCCACACGCGCACCGCAAGCCGATTAATATATTGCCGTGCTGTGTTCAATACGAGTTTCCTGGTGGCTAGTTGCGTTTCCGATCTCATGCGTGATTAGCTATTCTCCCGGATCGAAATCAAAGCTGACGGCCTGCGCAGCTCCGCTATCCTCTCCATGCCGACCCTGGGAACTGCAACGTAGCTCTTACGGCGGGGAAAATCTCCCACTCAATTTATTAGCCTTTTGGCCATCCCCCCACTCCATTACTTTGTTATTGGCCATTGGCAGAATTTAGTTGATAAAATATTATTACCTTGATGGTAAATATATGTATTTATTAAAAGAAAAAGTAATAATGTTAACTTACTTAAGGGTTTTGTCTACCTAGCAATAAAACTTAATATAAAGGTAATTTTTTTTTATTCGCAGGCTTAGACACATGACGAAAGGGTGCAAGGCTGTGGTGGGGGTATGCAGAGCATTATAGGAGGGGGATGGTCACTCGCTTATAAGCTTTAGTTTGGGCGTCGATGCGCCATAGTTGTATTGGTATTGAAGACTCCGTGCTGTGGCTACTCTAAGGAAATTAGCAGCCATCTTTGTAATGTCATCGATTGATTTCTGGTCCGAGACTGACGAGGCTCTACTAGTTAATGAAGGGGAATTATTCGAAAAGATGGACGCCTCTGCATTTATCGCCGCAGGGTGGTGCGACGCTGCACCATGGGAGACCATGGTAGAATCCGGCGCTGCACCTGCAGCAACTGTCGGCATCGCGATGGAGACGCCTTTCTGGAGCACCCAGATGGCACCCTTTCAGGGCTTCCAGACGCCGACATTTCGCGGCTTCCAGACGGGGGAGTTGGCTACATTTGACAACATTACTGAAGGTTCCCTGCTGCTGGAAGCTGGCAACGTACCGCAGTTAGAAAATGGTTGGCCCGAAATGACTGTTTTACATGTGCAAACAACGGGGACTCTTTCTTCCAACGATGTGACGGACTCATCCATGTCGGTACAGTACTTTCCAGTCGCTGATATTGCTTACACAAATGCTGAAAGATGCCTTTGCTGCGAAGACATGTGGTCTCCGTTGCCTCTCGATGCTAACCCACCCTCCCATCGGTCTGACGGGGATGAGATTTAACAGTGTTTAAATAACTTTGAAAGCATTTTACGCACGTTACGCAACGATGTTGCCAATTTACACCTTGAACTAACTAACTGCGTGCGTGTTCTTACGGCCGTGAAATGTTACATGGGAGGATTTGTGCTAAGTTGGTTTACCATCGTAGAGCCTGCAGCTACATTAGACATTTATATGGATGTAAAAATGTGATTTTAGAGAAACACATTTATTGCTCCTATAATTGCAAACCAAGCATTTTTAACCTAATTTTTCGTGTAATATTTATGTGTGGTTTTTGAGTTAAATATTTTGAAATGTTATTTAACTTCTAACTGTGTGCGTGTGTTCAGTCATTTATTTTTTCTCCTAGTAAAAAGCGTAAGCAATTTCTTCCCTTCTTTGGTATAAATATTGATTGTTCTTCTTTTTCCCTTGGAGAAGAGACAAGTACGTGCAATTTATTTTTCCTCTCTTTTGAATATATTAATTGTATTGGCTTTCCACTTGGAGAAGGGTCAAGTACATGCAATATTTTTTTCTCTCTCTTTTGTTATGTTAATTGCGCTTGCTTTTCCCTAGGAGAAGAGACAAGTACGTGCAATATTTCATAACAGTGCCTCCCAGTACATCAGTACATAATAATTATGATTGACTTATTAACCTACAATATTAAACATAATATGCTCCAAAATGTGCTGCACATTATTAACTTTTTACACAATTACTTGCACTAAAATAATTTTTTTACAACATAATTCCAAAAAAAAAAAAAAAATGTAAGAAAATTTAATTCAATATATACATACATCGGATTTACTCGTCCAATGGAAGAAGATATTTAGCAATATATATATATATGTGTGTGTAATATTTGCAAAACAAATGGGAGAAAATATTTTACACGACAAACATATTTACTGAAAAAAAAGCAAAAGATTGGTTAACAACAAAAAATTATGAGATAATTAAATACATTGATATTTATTTCTACATAATAATGATTTTTTTACACATAGCAAAAAAACATATTTTTTCCATCAAAACTTTTAATTAGCACGTCAATATTTTTTTACACTGTAGAACGTGTGTGTTTCGTCAACTAAAAAAATTCCGAGGGAAATGGGAGGTTTTTATCACCTGGGTTTTTCTAAATATAGAGTTAAGCTCATATGCACACGTACACACGCACACCTCTGGCCATGGGTCCGGTGGCGTTGTAACCTGCAAACGGTGCCAAGCACTATCACATCGTTCACAACAAACTTTAAGAAGTTTATCATTTTTAATTTAATGATTAAATTCGCAATTTTTACTGTCGTACTTGCTTGAACGTCCTTCGCCCACAATTTATTTTTTAATATTTCTGACGTTTGTGGGGGATTTTGTTTGTGGACTGCACAAATGAACTGCACACTCGTCACTGTCAAGATCTTGAACTGATATCATTCAAGAGTCTTACCATTGAATGCGTTTCTTTCAAGGAGGAAATGAACATTTCCGTCACACCGCTCCACAGTTACGGTAACAGCCGGCTCTGGTCCGTGTAGGTTACGCCGTGCAGTAGAGGATAAGTACTTGCATATTTTTTCTCGGGAATGAACTTATCACCAGGACGCGCTCCACCGTTTTGAGAAGACTTGGTGGAAGGTCTCGGCCTCGAGCCTAGGTGCACTTCGCATGCAAAAGGCGTGCAGGTGGAGGCCCAGTCCGGGAAACCTTGCCTTTTCACAACATGTTTATGTTCATCACATTTCTCCTTCCATTTGCACACATTATTATTACTTTTTCGGAAGATTTCGTACACTACACCTTTGTAAATTCTTGTCTTGCATACGTGGACATCACGGTTTTGTTTTACCAACTCCTCCAGCGAATAAGGAAGCGTAGAATTAGGGCATAAATTGTAAACGTAACAGTTTTTATATTCACACGATATTGTGTCCCGCACATGAGAGCCTTCGAAACCATTGTATACTGTGTACCATATAAGAAGGCCACATTCTTGACAGTTGAAAATCGCCGTGTCTTTTCGTTTATGTATCCATTCGCCATCAACAGGCGTGTCAAGAATAGGCTTTGATGTGGCGAGTCAGCGCGCCCAGGAGGTGCTGCTACGTGTGGCAATTGGTGAACTGCTTGGGTGGCGCTGCATTCGTAAACGGATCTTGGTGGACGTGTGTAGGGTCGTTCGTAAACGCGGTACACGAAATATATGTTACTTTAAAAATTATACAGAGCTCGCGGGAAAATAAAATTATTTGTATATGCGCGTGAATGCGTTATTTTAAACAACAAATCTATAACATGTTTCTGGATATGGATAACAGATGGCATGGAAGGGCATATTGCAAATGATGGTGCGCTTTTAACTCACAAGATGGCAGCACCTGGTTTGAGAGTCNTTGCCTTTTCACAACATGTTTATGTTCATCACATTTCTCCTTCCATTTGCACACATTATTATTACTTTTTCGGAAGATTTCGTACACTACACCTTTGTAAATTCTTGTCTTGCATACGTGGACATCACGGTTTTGTTTTACCAACTCCTCCAGCGAATAAGGAAGCGTAGAATTAGGGCATAAATTGTAAACGTAACAGTTTTTATATTCACACGATATTGTGTCCCGCACATGAGAGCCTTCGAAACCATTGTATCAGCATAGCCAGTGGACTGTACCGTCACAAAATGGAATTCGCAGAACGCCTCCAGCATCTCGAAAACCTGCGTGTCGGTACCCACAATTCAGTTTACTGTACTTGCTCACGTCTTAACACCGGAATGGAGAAATTTTGGTGACGGGCACTTGTTCGATATCACTGTATATATAAGCTGTAGGACGTTCTGGCCGATGGCGGCTGGTACGGGTTGTGTGATGGTTGCGGGTTCGTGCTAGTAGACGGCATTGACGAAGCTGCTCCTCGTGCCAATATGGTGCGAAAAAACTGAGTTGTTGTTGCTATTATTTTATTCTTAACTTGGCAACATGGCTGTCGTAAATTTAACAGGGGTTTGAAACCCTGCAAGTTTCGAAATGGTCACTGGGCTTTCCTCTTGAAATAGCGGGGGGAAAAA
>NQII01002403.1:309558-344258 GCA_002778355.1 Clitarchus hookeri | reverse complement strand
GGGAAAAAAAAAAAAAAAAAAAAAAACGACAGCGAGAAAAATGACTGCTTTCCCGAGGTGGCTCGGGGTGCGTCTTATCAAGAGTTTTTAAGGAGGAAAAATAGTCCGCCCTCGCGATTAAAATAAGCCGCCGATTGGTCGGAACGAAGGTTTCAGAAAACACTCGAGTAATTAGCCGATGAGAAACATTGGCGTAGTAATTAAATATATTGGAAGTGGTTGGGCAATTAGCCAATGAGATTCAGAGTTGGGGAAATTGGTCAATTAAATACATTGAAGGGAGAGTGAAGGGGTTCAGTCATCTGCTGAGCGCGGTGCTGGGGACATCACCAGCAATTTAAAACAAATGACAACCGAAAAAACCAAGATGGCGGTCGAACGAATGTGAGAGACTAACTCCAGTAATGTATAAACAAATTAAAAACAAAAAAGAAAAACAAGATGGTGAACGATTTTTGTGACACCTACAAAGATGGCGGGCTACATCGACCATGATGGTGGACGGCTGCAACTACAACGATAGCGTTGTAGGTGCAACCCGCCATCTTGGTAGGTGCAGCTGTCCACCATTTTGGTAGGCGTACCACACCATCTTGGTAGGGACGCCTACCAAGATGGTAGACTGCACCTACCAAGATTGCGGACTGCACATACCAAAATGGCGAACAATGGCTGTGATGCCTACCAAGATGGTGGACTGCACCTACCAAGATTGTGGAATGAGTTGGGTTGGAAGAAGTTTGCGGACCTCCGGAAATTTAAGTTTTTTTAATGCATTTTAAAAATAAATTTTTAAGTTTTAGACATTATTTTATATAATTTTTTATAACTTTTAGTAATATTTATATTATTTGGAATTTTTTAATTTTGTGGATTTTCAAGGTTAAAGGTCACTAAGGTCAATGTCAGGGTCAAGGTCACCTTGATAAAATATGGCCTCCGCCTTACCGGAATGATAGGGCACGAACAGCTCCGACGCTCCCGTCCTAGATCCCAATGTGCCAAAGTCCCCATAATCCTTCGTCTAGTTGTATCGTTAGTTATTTAAAAAATAAGCACCACAAAACTGATGATTAGTGTAAATACTTATGATTAAGGTTTGACCAACATCTGCCGTACGTCGGTATGCCAGCGGAACACCTTCACTTATAAATAACTAAGTTAAACCAATTGTGATCAATATATAAGTAGTAGGTATTCAATTTATACATTTAAAGAACAATATGACTGATAAATGCAGACAGTCGATATAGGACTTCAACAAAGACAAGTAGTTTGATAGTATAACTATAAATTAAACCTTAAATGGCACTTAACAATAGGTTCATAATTCATATATAAACATTAATTTCAGAATAAACAGTGTACTTAGAGGGTACTTCTTGGGTTCAACAGTTTGTCACATAAACTTCACCGGGTATATTCTACGCCCCGGCATGTCGCGGATTTTTTAAGTTGAGATTTTCAAGTATAGTTTAGCAAACACTCGTTTTCTCATTTCACTTCCGTTCATTTCGCTCCTGTTTCACACTCATTTAGCTTAAGCTTATGAATTCTTTCAGGCTGGCCAGGGACGGTGCATTTGTCCTTCCATTGGGCAGTCAGGTCCGCCAACCCCATCCCGTATATGCTGACCCTGTCTCCAGTTGGCATAGGTTAATTTCCTGTGCATCTTCAAAGTCCAAACCTGCACGACTTTTTGCTAGCTATCTTTATCCGCTACAGATTTGGACGCTCTTATGCAGGCGTCTCGACGGTAAAGTATACGAAAATATTTTTAAGCCCCGTAAATTAATAATGTGACCCTACAAAGATTGGAGTCGTGATGCATGTTCGTGTGGTTTTAGAGGAGCATTTTTTTCGAGCTGCAAATGAAAGATGTCCCAACTACGGCAGAAGAGCTTCACTTCAACATTTCCGTGATGAGCCTCGGGAAGGACGAAAACCTGGCCGACAATTTCAAAGTCCTATCGTTGCTTGTCCATCCAAGGTTAGTGCCCTGCTTTCATTACTCTAATTTCAATTTAGCATCGTTACAGGAAGTGAGACGAGTTGTCAAATAAAAAAACTTGGATAACTATGTGAGTGGTATGAAGATATACGATGTTTGCTGTTAATAGAATACTTTTGAAAACCCTTCTGAAGATATACTTCACAGCCAATTTCGTAAGCAACTGCCAAGTGTAGAATTATTATTTGTCATGGAATGAACCAATTTTTTCATACGCTAATGAAGTGAAAAAGTTAAATATATACAGCGTAAAAAACATGACGGATTGTAACATCGGGGTTACATAGAGAAGTGTAAACTGACAAGAAAATACGGGTAATTTTTTACTATGGACCACAGTTTGGTCTTAGTGTCCCAATGAATCTTCCATATGATCGTACGTGGGGCACTGCACTAACTACACAGTGGTGCTGTTGCAAAGGAAGTTAATGATACTTTCTGAAGTTCAACATGTTATGCAGTTTGTCACGATAGTACACATTAATGCACGCCATTTTACAGTACAAGCATAAGAGGTGAACTGACGGTCCACAGTAAGGGTCCGATCCACAACACTTTGTAAGATGGGAATGATTTACATCAGAAATTCGAAGTGCACACAGTCCATTCGCTGGCATGCAGCCGCAGAATATAACCTTGCTCATTATTTAGGACGTCCTCAATGACTGTAGTAATCGCGGCATGAGTGTAGTAAAGAGGTCTAGGTAGCTCCCTTGAGAAAAATATATGTTTGTAGGAACCCTCTTGACTGTTAAAATAACTAGAACCACCTGAAGAGTTTTTGGTACTATCTATAAATAGTTAACATTGATAACAATGTCAACAAAACTGTTTGTTTTATTCCTGTATGGGACAGTATTCGCTACTGTAAATATGGTTGCTACAGCAGAACACTGCGCTTCTACTACAAAATAGATAGCACATCCTTCAGAACAACTTGAACAATATTTAAATTGTTTATACAGCAGCTAGTAATGTAATAAACTAACAGAATTTTCTGTTGCTGATACGCTAAAACACGATTAAAGAACTATTAATTACTAACAACATTATATTCTGTTGAGTTATTACAGTTCAGACTTTTGTGGGAACAATACAAATATTGTTGAACTTGTTCTGTTTGAGGTAGTAATATATAAAATAGGGCTTCGGTTGCAGGTTACATGCATTGGGATTCAGGATGTTGAACTCGCTTGACGAGGTGGCCGGTGGCCTAGGACGGCCATGTTGTAACATCACTCGACTACTATTTGGGATCTTGGTGACCGTGGCCCTGTGGCATAACCTTGAATGACCTTGAACCAATTATTTTTACAAAAATCCAAAAAAGTCTAAAAATTAAGGAACATATAATTATACCCTGCCATACCACTCTATTACCACACCAACATAACCAACACCCACCACCACTCACCACTATCCTCCCTAAAATAAAAAATTGCAAAATATAGGAACAATGATTTTGAAAATCGAGGAACATATAACATTTAACTCACACTTACCCCACAACCCTCGCCGACAACCTCCCAATCATAAAAAATCAAGAAAATCACAAAAAAAAAAATCCTAAACATCGAGGAACATAATATTACCTCACCTTTGTCACAGAGCGGGAACACCCGCAGGAAACCCAACCACTCCATTAAAGTGACGTTCTACTCCCTTTCCTTCCATACCGCTCATTTGAACACAAATGAGTATTACCAAGATTATTTAATCAGCAGAGTTTCAATTTCAAAGTACAAATAAATAACGCAGTAGCAAAATATTCCGTAAAAGTCAACCATCCCTTGATACAGATTGGAATATCAAATATTTAACCCCCAAAATTGTGATAAATGATCAACAAAGAGTTTGTTTTATTTAGTTTGTATGTGGGCTTATTCTTTTTCTCTTTTTTGATATAAAATGCCCGATATAAAAAATACAAGATTACAAACAGGCCTTAAAAAACTAAATAATGAAAATGATTATAATGAATAAATTATACAAAGTTACATTAATTATAAAACACNACAGGCCTTAAAAAACTAAATAATGAAAATGATTATAATGAATAAATTATACAAAGTTACATTAATTATAAAACACACATTTATTTTTAAAAAATTCCCCATAAATGCCTCACAATAAAGCCCATATAAAACATGGCAGGATATGCCTTCTGCCAAGTTGATATCTTACCATGTTGAGGTACCTATCATTTCTGTCTTCCTAAGACGAAAAACAACCCCTTTTAAAGTCGAAAAATACATTGACCAGTGTTGAGGAACATCCCAGATGGTTATAGAAGTGGTTAAAGTCCANCCCCTTTTAAAGTCGAAAAATACATTGACCAGTGTTGAGGAACATCCCAGATGGTTATAGAAGTGGTTAAAGTCCAGTAAATTCAATTCTTGATGAAGTAGATCGTAGCATCAGATGATTGCTAAATGCCCGCCATACACATTAGAAGAAGGTTGTTGGCATCACGGGGGAGAGGGGGTGAGGGAAGCCTCGAGCCTCGCACCTGCAGTCTTCGCTCGCCTGCCAAGCCGCGCACCCGCGTCGCCTGCGACGTCCTCGCTGGCAACGTCACGCGGGTCATCTACTAGGTAAGTCTCAGCTCCCTCATCGATAATCCCATGTAAGACGTATAATTTGCAGCATAGAATAATTAAATATGGTATCCACCACCATCACATACTTCCCATCCGATTATCCCACCACCACCCTTATCTCCACAAATTAATTATTGGCCTTCCACCCATGCCAATCAATCGTACCTGCCCATTAACCACTAAATTGCACTTTTAACATATATATATATTTTCCCAGTATTGGACACTATAGAGCGTGCTAGTTATTTCTTTTTTTTATCATCTATCTCCACAGAGCTCCCATGTCATCCATTTCCGAACTCTCTCGGTGACGAGACACTCCTTCAAACATGGAGTATGTATAATCTCTACTATTTTACTAATAATATTTTAATTAAAAAGTAAAACCTATAAGTCAATGTTATATTATTATTTTAAAGCATAAATAAAACATGCGATCGTTTTTATTTGACAAAATTTACTTAAAATGACATGATGATACACATAAGCCCCTAAATAAATGTATCAATATTTATTTATGTATAAATGTATAGTAATCTTCCACTTCCACAGCGAGTCTACCTCTAAATTCCGCTTCAGCGACCCAGGAATTATAGCGGACAGGGAAACCCTACCAATTGACTTACGCCCTTCCGTTACGTCGTTTCAGCACCTACTCGACCAAATACATGTCTGGAAACTTCGTGAGCTGGATCTACTTGGCGTAGAAACCACCACAGATGGGTACGTTCAGACTTCGAGATAGTAGGTTCTCGGAGCATACCTTCATATACGTCGCACACTAAACAGTTCAGGGCTCCAATTTGCTGTGAACCCTTTCTCGTAAATTTCTTCCTGCTTGAAGATGCGCACCAGGTCACCGATCTTGGCTTTAGACTTGCATGGGTCCCTCCTCTTCTGGTTGGAGTACACTGTCAGAAGGTGGGAGTCGTCTTTGATGTCTTCGGGCTTCATGCGTGTGGTAGAAAGAATGGTAGAATTCTACTCGCGGATGAGTTGTAGCAATAGCTTCAGCCATTTGTAGCTGCCATTCTCAGCGAAATGCCTTCACATCTTACCCTCCAGAGTCCTGTTGAACTTCTCAACGATAGCTCCTTTGAGATTGATGTAGATAGAACAATGTTTTATGTTATGTTTCTTCATCAGGGCCTTGAACTTTGCGTTGTAGAATTGCTTGCCCTGGACGGTTTGCAGATAAGTCGGGATGCATCCTTTGCACAACACATCCACCACATGGCCTTTGTGACATTGTGTGCATTCTTCGTCTTGACCGGCCTAGCCCAGACGAATTTTCTATAGGCACCGATGACTGTCAACATGTATTTGTAGCCCTTGCTGACCCGAGCATACAGTATCATCTCGACACGGTCGGCTTGACACAGGTCGTTCATCCCGCAAACCATGACCTTGTGTTGACAGTAGGTGCGCCTGGCGGCCGCATGCAGTTAATCGGAGATTCCCAACCGACTCATCGTATGTAGAATCCATCCTTCAGTTAATCGACAATGGATATAATCTTGTTGGTGTGCAAGTAATTTTCAATCCTTTGCAAAGCAACCCGGAGTCGTAGCCTATCGACGAGTTCGTTTTGAACCCCAAAACATTTAGTCGATGTTCTTGTCATCATCTATATTCTTCAGACATTCCAAACTTTTCAGTGCTAGGCCACCGAAAAGGTCATCGCGAATGTCAATTTTTTCATGATCTTCATCGTTATAAGCTCCATTCTTGGGTCGTTATCTTGGTAAAGCACATGCATGAGTTCGAGCAACATCTTGTATTCCAACTGGTTGAATTCTGTAAATTCCCTGGAATCCTTGCGAATTATAAGTTCATAAGCCTGGGGGTTCCGCCCATCTTGCAATCGCCCACTTGGATAATCCCACCTCATTAGCCCCGAGGAACCATTTTTCATTATGTTTGTATACACAGTACATTGTATCATTATTACGAAATGTGTAAGATCGTAGGTACCAACGAGCCAGATCATAGGATTTGAGGGCCTTCTTCCATACTGTTTTCTTGTGTGCCAAATCTGCATCCGATCCATCATCCCAATCCATTTGTACATCATCATGTCTCGCTTCTTCGTAGGCTCTGCAATATCGTCGACTTTGNAGGATTTGAGGGCCTTCTTCCATACTGTTTTCTTGTGTGCCAAATCTGCATCCGATCCATCATCCCAATCCATTTGTACATCATCATGTCTCGCTTCTTCGTAGGCTCTGCAATATCGTCGACTTTGGCCTTCACGACTATAGGAGATCCATAGCTAAGTACATCGTTATGGCAAGTAATGGGCTTAAATATATCTTCATTTTAAAGGTCGCGGGAAAGTCTGGCTAGCTTGGCGAGCAAATACTTCGAGCAAACCAACTGTATCGCCCGATGCAGGTCGCTAGCAAAATCCGACATCGCAGTGAATAAAAATGGTTACTGTTGCTCTCTTTTATAGGTTTAGTCGAGAGTCTCCAACAGACGATTTTAGATATTTTCCATACATTCGCTGCAGGCATCCAATATGTCCCTGCTGTGTTTTTGAAAATCCCTTTTTGTGTTGAGGCAGGAATTCGAGATAGTGAATGTATGCTGTATGGAATCATGCAGCATTTTTAGATTCTCTTCATTTTAGGCCGATGCCACTTTCAATCTGTCGGTAATTTGTCTTTAAACACTCTTTACTTGCTCGCCCACAGCAATCAAATCGCGAACGATCTCCATCTTCACACGGTCCTTCTTCGCCCCGAGTTAAGATAAGTAAGTGCGAAATAATTTTTCTGCTCAGATAACACAATGAGCAATTTCGAGATTATGCCACTAGCATTTTCGAAGACGAAATGTTTATCAGCAGAATCTTTGGATCGTTCGGGTTCGCCTACATTTCGATTTTTTTTAAACCAGTATTGTAAGCTCCATCGTTTCTTGGAACGAGACAGCCTCCATCTTGATCTTTGTCAAGACACAACATGAGGCTACTCTGCCCCAATTTCGAAATGCTGTAACTCATTCTCGATGGTTGACGATAAACTGATCGAAGCCATGTCAGTACCTTCTATTAATAGTGGGCAATCCTTTACTATCACCGAAAATCTATACTTTTTTCCAGCACAAAGAACACAGTCTCTTGAAATCCGATAATACCATGCCCAAATTGACATGGTCGCCGTACACCAGTCGCTAATTCATATCGTCCATGCAAAACCACACCCACACATTCGCATTCTCGCGAAGCAGTTGTTTGGGTATTCGCGAATAGGTCTGGCCGATGTACATGCAGTCCACGTTCACGTGCCACCCCTGCTAAAATACTCCTAGATGCACTTCTGCTTCTCGATTGCTACATCATCGAAGTCAAACACTAAATTTGGCAATGCATCACTTGGCAACATGGCGGTTTTTTTTATCGCTGCATGGGGAAAATTTCACACCATCCACTGCCTGTAGAATCTGGACGAGGCATTGATACTTTGGCTGATGTAATTATTTCGAGTACAGGTACACGTTTTCATACCGAATACCATTGGGTTCCTCCAAAAGGCTGAGAAGCACACCTCTTTCTGCAATTGGATGGTCTCATTATGATACACCTTATGGTACCGGACAACAGCTCACCATGACCAGAGGCACGTGAGAGTTCAGCATCTTCCCCGCTAACTTGTATGGAAAGACTAACACAATGCTTAGCGATCTCCATGATACTGAAACGAAAATGAATTAAGGGAGCCAATTTATAGGTGTTTAGATAAGTTCACCCCGATGTCTCGGAGAGGTAAGGCCATAGGTGGAAATCAGTATCGTTGATACACTGATCAATAATATACTGTTTGAGCTGCACATTCCCAGATACAAGTTCTGTGGGCCGGGAACAAAAATTGATAAGAGGCTGGCACATGGTGACTCAGGCATCAACATGCTGGATGAGGCATGCAAGGAACATGACTTCGCCTACTCCCTGAACAAGGACCTACAAGCAAGGTACCAGGCAGACAATATACTCGCGCAATGGGCCGACGAGATAAGACAATCGTCAGATGTTGGGATCGGAGAGAAAATTGCGGTCTAGGGTGTTTCCAACGTAATGATGGTGAAGGCGAAGATGGGCATAGGGGCGAAGAGCTAGCGGAAGGTGCAAGTGAAATGAAAAGTGGTGACGAAGGGAAGAAAAGCATGCAAGACCAAGAAAACTTCTACTGGCGGATTTCCCATTGCTTTTGCCTGCATTCGGGATCACAAGTAGTATCGTCCGAATCGTCACCATAGCATCGAACGAACAGAAGCAGTTGTCTGAAGCCCAAAGGCACAATGCAAATACAGAAGCTTTCGACATGGGTAATAAGAACAGCCAAGGTCTCTACCTAAGGTCATACCCAGTAGGAGGCAGATGTGTGCAAAAGTGACGCAGCAGGAAGAGGCGATGATGAAATCTCTACAGAAACGACTGCTCACGAATATCGATTTGAAACTGTTTGCGTGCAATTTGAAGATACTTATTTTCTCAAGAGTGTTAATGCTAGATGCTTTGCCCCTTAAACCAAATGTGATGAATGTGCTGTAATCAAACTGGATATAACAGTCAGGCCTGATACTCACTGGGTAACATATGTAAAACGTGGAAAACATGCAGAATACTACGAATTTTTTTGGGAATTTTCGTCCTCCACCCGAACTGCAACAGTACTTGGAAAATTTAGTACTGACTTACAACTACAAGATGGAGCAGATGCCAAACACGTGGAACTACAGACACTTGTGTCTTCGCGTCGTCGTTCGTTTGTACAAGTAATTGAATAAAATGGTTATACATGGCCTTGAAACCATCACTGATGTCAATGAGGCTTACCTTGCTGGGTCGTAGCTCCAAGCTTTGTGCATTATACTTCCATCCACTTGACCTAGAGGGAGAATGGTGTATAAACTTGGTCAATTTTCAAACCTACGATGCGATACCGAACATGGATGAAAAAACTGTAAGATGTATATAATGAAAAGGTCTCCCACGAGGTGGCATTTCCCATTGGCTCTTACGAACTAGACGACATTGCAAGCTACATCAGAGATTTGCTGTCTCCCGACTCAAGATTCGAACTATGTGGAAATTCAAATATTCTGAAAAGTGTAATCAGATATAGTGAAGATACCGACTTTACGAAACCAGATTCCATCGTGACAATGCTGCGGTTCGAGCAACGCATATACAAAACCTGCAAAACCCACGAATCGTCACGACATGTAAACATATTGACTGTTAATGTGATACGAATAAACTGCAATTTGGCGAGCATCACATATTTCAACGGTAGGCAGAGCAATATGCTGCACCAGTTTTCGCCTATGATAACTCCAGATTTTAAACTGGCTGAGGCACCGCAAAGCATCATTTGCATTACAGTCGCCGTGAAGAGAGCACACGAGGTAGTCGTGAATATTGTTGACCAGCATGGAGAGTTGGTGAACTTTCAAAACAAAGAAATCATTTTGAGCTTGCATTTGAGATGGGAATAACATTTATGGCGACCAGAAGCAATAAAACAAAGCACCACATCAAACCATCTAACATTATGCCGCAGGTAACCAAGGTGTTAACACATGCTAACGAGATTTTCCTTAGCAGCATTGGTTTCGAGTTCGATCACCATGGAAGATTACATAAATATCGACGCTCCAGTCGTGTTTGAAGACAGCATCACGAAAGTGTAACTTCATGCATACCAGCCATTCCTGATTGGGCTATACACATTACCATCAGGAATTCGGATAGAAGTTCAACACCAAGATATCTGCACTCTTCACTGTCAGTTATTCCTGCGATTTAGGGAAACACAAAAAAATAATGAGCAATGTTATTCTCCGCCTGATCGATCTCATCATGTATTTGTTCAATGGTATCGAGGTGGACCAAATGATAGATGTCGGCATAACGACTGCGATAAAAAACTACCTCTCGTTTTCCTTAAACGAGCTGGCTGCGGCTAGGGTATAGAATATGACTACAGTCTTGCTATATACCCCAGAGGGAAATTCTAAATCTGTATTACTCTAGCGATGTTTCTAGGATTCGCCGAAGACTACAGCCACATTATTATAAATTCGAAGCAGATGCCATCCTGGGTATGGGAGAAAACCTGGATAATTTGGAACCGAAGCTGTAGTCTATCAAATGAATTCTGTCTCATGTTTAGCTAAGTACTACAGAACATATCAAGATGCTGAAGAGTATAGAATATGGCAAAAACATCGATGTGACTTTCAAGTCGTGGAGCCTAGAGACTTACCCCAGACGGCTTGCAAATCAGCACATCAACTGGATAGTGAAGTCCAGCTTTACCACCGAGAAACCGAGATACATCATCATTGGGCTACAGACTAGAACACAACACAATGTGAGTGTGTGCTATTTGCTATTCTACACATGTCAAACAGATACTGTGAAATTAATATTTGAATAGTGAAAGTTATCCGTATGTGGATATGAACATGAACTTTGAAAATAGTCAGTACCTGCTAGCATTTAAAATGCATGCTCGATTCCAAAATGCATATTATAGGCGCATCCAATCCCCGATACTGAGCCCAGATACTTTCAAGAGTTTAACCCTGCGCATGGTGTTCGATGTGAGTAAAGAGGACGGTGTATCAGTTCGAATGTGATCGACTGCAGAATCGAACACTACACATGAAAATGTTCCTCCACACATACTGATACTTCACGACCGACTCACATCGTACAGTTGTCGAGACAAAGTCATGAAGACACTTCAGTGAATACTGCAGAGGATATAAATACGATGGTACATATGCAATATCTGTTTAAAGGCTATTCACGGTAAAGTGAACACTTTTGGAAGCCCTCTTGTTTGGTATAATAGTCAGTAAAAATATTTTTTTTTACCCTTAGACATTAACTTCTAAATGTGGTGGGATTAACACACTGTTCTTATTACTTGCATGGCAATATTTATTTAAAACAGTGGTTAAAGGATAAAAAGTGGCTGAAAGGAAAAGTAACTAGTGCCTCAAAGTGCTTACTTTACTGTGAACAGCCTATAATCCTCTTTGATGATAGACAGCAACAAGATGTACTGTAATCTGCAGGGCTTCCAGAGCCAAAGTGGCTTCATGCTAAAGGATACCGCAGTGTCCTACTGTTGGACAAAAAAAGCGAGAAGACTAGTGGCTGGCTGGCTAAGTACTACCACGGACTGGATTGGGACGAAGGCAAGATTCTGTACTATGAAGTGGGAACTATGCTGCGCGACTGTCTGGTGCAGCACACGCAAGGGCCGATTAACGTGGCGGGGTCCGAACAGAAAAAATGGCTGAGCAACAAGTGCAAAAACGAAGTTGAAATCATCGATATGCAGTTCGAGTACAGCTGCCCTTCGCTGCGCAAGCTGGCGAAACTTTACGACAACCAGCAGTGACACATCTACGACAGGTCAGAACCTGACTCGACACGAGCATGGAGGAATGCACAGCTTCTGAGCAAATAGTGTGCCTCGTCCTTGGACCATGAATCGGCCGCCTACGCCTAGATAACATGTTGCCCCGATGTTGGTTCCGAAGAACAATTTAAAAAAAATGAACTGAAACTGAATATTTGTTTGTGTGTTATGGCAGTTATGTTTTTATCCGTACAATAAATTATGTATGTATAATCATTAATTTGTTGTTATTTTTTCCCTTATTCATTAGGCTAGTATTTTTTCCCTTGAAACCTTGAAAATAAACTCTACACATTTTTTATACAACATAACATATTTGTGTTGTGGCTAATAGTGATGTAGGGCGAAACGTGATGGTATTCGCGTAGATCGTCTGGGGAATATACATAGTCTTTCAGGTTGAAACATGTAGTGGCCGGGTGGGATGGCAGGGAAAGTGGTTGTCATGCAGGGGAAAAGAGGGATGTGGGGTGCAATTGGTGTAAATAACGGCATCTTGTGGGGAATTGGCAGTATGTCAAGGGAAGATTTTGGATCACCTCGTATAGCTTCAGCCGCTTTGCATCTAAATATAAGTCTTATTTCGCATCTGCTCATGGTATCTACTGCTGTGCCACCGAATACTTCGGGAGATATACCAGCAGTGCCATCGACTTCTTCTGATGGGCTGCCTGCAGTATCATCGCCATAGACATTATCGGGTGGAGTTCCTACAGTAGCATCACCATCGACCTCTTTGGACTTGTCTTCTTCCTCAAGTATTATCATCTGCATTTTCGGCTGAGGCATCTTTGTATCTACTAAAATTTACAGGATCTTCGTGAATGTTTGGCACAGAGTCTGCAGAAGCGCCATCCAGTACTTCAGCCAAGGCAACTGCATCGCCTACCAGGCCATCGACATCTGTTCCAGCGACAACTATATGGACAACCACCTCTGCTGAACCATTCCAATGTTATAAGTGTCGCTTCTATAAAAAGACCTTCGCTGGCAGCAGCAGTGCCCAACGATATGATAAGCATGGCTCTACAATGAGCCTCACCCAAATAAAGTACACAATTTCGAAGTGTGGGGAGTCGATTTTACAGATGGATGGTCTAAAGGCGAATATGAATATAAGCAAGAAGTTTCCTCCAAGTATCATAGAGAATGAACCTTCACAGTTATCGATATAGGATGACTTTCCCGACTTTATCAAACACAATTGTGCCTTACTAAACCCCTACATTTATAATAATCAATGTTTCAAGTGGTCAGTGTTGGTTGGATTTGTTAAGTCATCGCATCCGCAGTACGTGGACAAGAGGTATGCTGAGGTGAAACAATTGTTTGATTTTCGCAGACTGGATTTTCTGACTCCTCTACAGCAAATAAGGGTCTTTGAAAACAACAACCCTGGTGTGTCTGTAAATGTGTATTCATTGAATGCTAGGAGAAAAGTGGTTCCAGAATGTGTGACTAAGAACAAGAAACATGAACATATCGATTATCTGATGGTGAAGGACGGAGCGAAGAATATTTCACATTATTGTTACATAAAAAAACTTTTCAAGATTGGTGCAATTGCAGATTACTTCACATGGATACAAAGTTCATGTCTGCAAACAGTGTTTTAAGCATTATACCGATTACCCACCGAAATCAGGACTCACTGGTGAACAGTACCTAGCAATACACAAAATAAAATGTAAAAGTTAAATTTTCAATGTGCATATGTGCTTCCTCGTGTTATTTTAGATTAATTTTATCAAAGAAAATTTGTAACATGTTTTATTTAATTTTTAAAATATAATATAAGAACTTTAATTGTTTTAAATAAAAATATTATTAGTAAAATAGTAGAGTTCATCACACTCCATGTTTGGAGGAGTGTCTTGTCACCAAAAAGATTTGGAAATGAATGACATGGGAGCTTTCTGATGGTAGAGGAAAAAAAAAATACTAATACACTCTATAGTGTCCAATACTGAAAAATATATATTTGTTAAAGGCGCAATTTGGTGGTCAGTGGACTGATACAGTTGATTGATATGGGTGGAAGACTAATTGATTATGTAAAGCCAATCATTAATTTGGTGTATATAAGGGTGGTGGTAAGAAGTAGGTAGTGAGGGGTTGGTGGCGGTGTGTTGGGCGGAAGGGAAGGGCGAGGCAACGTTATGTTCCTTGATTTTAAGATTTTTTTGGTGATTATCTCGATTTTTATGATTTTCGGGGTGAGTGCGAGGTTAATGTTATTTGTTCCTCGATATTTAGAACTATTGTTTCGATTTTTTGCGATTTTTTATTATTGGAAGGGTGTTGGTGAGTAGTGGTGGGTGTTAGTTAGAGTTGATGGGGTGAGCGAGGGGTAGAATGGGGTAACATCATGTTCTTTGTTTAAAATTTTTTGCTATTTTTCTTAATTTTTTGAAATCAAGGTCATGACACAGGGTCAATGTCACCAATATCCGATATGATGGTCGGGTTACGTCACAACATGGCCATCCCAGGTCGCCAGCCTCCTCGTCAAGCAAATTGGCGGCCGAATCCTGAATCCAGATCCATGATACCTGCAACCGAAGCCCCATTTTATATATACTTGAGGTACTACCTGTTTGTTTAATAGGAACGCCGTGCTTTACTTTAGCAGCCATATGTACAGTAGCAAATACCATCACCTAATTAAATACAACAAACAGTTCTCCTGGTATGGTACCTAACACCCATTAGAGGGCTGCTCCTATTCTAACAGTAGAGATGGTTCCTACAAGCAAATTTTTTTTCAGTGTCTTATCATCGTGGTCTTGAGAGTAAATGTCGGTGAAGCGAGGTGTGTATGGAGCAGAGCCGGAATGCAAGGGCGGGGGAAACGAAAGATCCCCGAGAAAATCCGCCACCCTGCGGCAACGTCCGGCACTGTTCCCATGTGTGAAAATCCGGGAGCGACCCCGCCAGGAATAGAACCCGGTTCGTATTGGTGGGAGACAAGCGCTCTAGCCACAGTGCCACTGCGGCTCCAATGGCAGCATAAAATTTTGAAATTATCCACGTATTCTCATATACTAGATTGAAGCGGCCGCTACGGCCAAACAGATAGCCATAATGCAAAATGACTGCTATAATTTCTTCCCCGTTTTCACTTCTTTACGCAACCCAGGTGTTACAATCCGCTATGTTTTTTACAAGTTGTATATCAAAACAAAAAATTATTTCTGACAAACCGCAGAGATAGATCAAAAGGGAAGGGGCGGGGGTATGGGTGCTTGAGTATCTCCCCTTTTTGAGCTTGATATCACAGTAGAATAAATTGTTATTATACTTGGAACGAAGTGCACTGTTGAAATCGCAGTATTAATATAAACATTTTGTATAGCAAAATAAAATTTTTATAAGTGTTTAGTTAAGCTACCCACTAAGTATTGACAAGTGAAACATTACAACTTTATTGTCAAGTNGAAAATTTTTATAAGTGTTTAGTTAAGCTACCCACTAAGTATTGACAAGTGAAACATTACAACTTTATTGTCAATTAAATGTGTGGTTTGAACGTAAGCGTAATGCACGGTGTTCCATCCCTTAATTACAACCCCTGAGTAATGGGTTTCCGCAGTGGCCGTGCGTGAGGTCGTGCTCTCCGGCTCTAGCACTGACCACATTGTCATACTTTTTGCAGAATATTTTATTTTAATCAAAGTTTCAAATATGTAGTATTATTGATACACAATTGGTGCTATTTTCTTCTAAAAATACAATACNTTATTTTAATCAAAGTTTCAAATATGTAGTATTATTGATACACAATTGGTGCTATTTTCTTCTAAAAATACAATACTACTCGGTTAGAGATCAGTTTTGTTGCCAGATATAATTATTTGCAGTTTGTTTTGCGTCATGCACACCGCCTCAGTGCTCTACCCACCGCTCCTCCAGTTAGTTCCTCGCGCTGGCCGGAGCCACAGAGAATCACGGGAACNTTAATCAAAGTTTCAAATATGTAGTATTATTGATACACAATTGGTGCTATTTTCTTCTAAAAATACAATACTACTCGGTTAGAGATCAGTTTTGTTGCCAGATATAATTATTTGCAGTTTGTTTTGCGTCATGCACACCGCCTCAGTGCTCTACCCACCGCTCCTCCAGTTAGTTCCTCGCGCTGGCCGGAGCCGCAGAGAATCACGGGAATCTCGCCCTTAGCTACGCCTGCTTCTTGCTCCCACAGCTTCCGCCCAGGGACAGGAAACTCAACAGCGCTGCGAGCTCGCTGTTGAGTTTGAACGCGTCGCCGAAAAACGTTCTAACAAAACTCGTCGTCACTCGAAAACTATCCACTAAAATAATTTCAAAATTTTACTGGAAAATCACTAATAGTTTATAACCATGAGGCAATCGATCTTTTCTTTACTGAATATATTTTTACCGTAAGAAATTGTAAAACAATCGTCTGTTTTGATTATATTTCTGGACGTGCACAGGAAATAAAGTAGCAAGCGAGAGATTTTTGTTTTAAGAGATACATGAGTGATATGTGTACAAAATGAATAATAAACAACACATTTTATTTATATGCCCCTCTTAAACCATTACCTCTCGTGGTTTCCTTTTCACCGTGTGTAAAACTTCGGAAATATTTCAACCGTACACGAGAGCCCAGCTACAAACTTTCTGCTTTCTGTTATCTCCATTACACTTATCTAATACTGTATCTGTATAGAGTTTAAATAATAATGCTAATTATCAGTCCATAGATATTTACTCCGCAGCAAATATTATTATTAAAAGCAAGAATCACTAAGAAAACAGTGCACCTATGCATATTTCGTTACGGCAATACACAAGTTACTTTCGATTCCAAATTACACTTGCCTCATCCAATCATATTATCCATCCACAGTTTGTAAAGTTTTCATATGTCGCAGTTTGCGAGAATTGTTGTCTTTTTACAAACATTCGTACTATTATTACACATAAAATATAGTTAGCGGAGATANTACTCCGCAGCAAATATTATTATTAAAAGCAAGAATCACTAAGAAAACAGTGCACCTATGCATATTTCGTTACGGCAATACACAAGTTACTTTCGATTCCAAATTACACTTGCCTCATCCAATCATATTCTCCATCCACAGTTTGTTTAGTTTTCATATGTCGCAGTTTGCGAGAATTGTTGTCTTTTTACAAACATTCATACTATGCATGCACTTATTTATCATTAATTATTACACATAAAATATAGTTATCGGAGATGNTTACACATAAAATATAGTTAGCGGAGATATTTTCTAGATTTTTAATATTTTTGCGTTTGATGAGTGATTAAATAAATACGTGTACTACGTTTTTTTACCCGTTCAAGAATTTGATCCAGTCAGACCCGGTGACCACAATTGTTTATGTAACGAACAGAAAAGTTAGTTTTGGCTGGCGCTGTACATGACGAGACTCAGTACCCAAGGATCGTCGGTGTGCGTAAATGATTCGTAAATCGTGCGGTGTGCTACTAGTCTGGGCTGTGATGTTTCATATTGCTATAGCCGAGCATGGACCCTATAGTTCTTTTATTGGGATAACTAAACAAGTTCCTTGCAGACTACAGCATTCATTAGATATTTTTTGTTTGAAACACCTGAAACCGTGAATTTACGTGGGTCTTAAAAGTTTCCATTTATGCTACATTAACTGAAAAGCTCTTCTCAATTATCTTGTACAACCCCAACAAATCCAGCATGTATTGATATCGCTACCAGATTTAGGATCAGAAATATCAAGCCTAAACGGTAGCTTATGTTCTGGAATGAAACGAATTTCTATAATTTCTGTAGCTCTTGTTCAGTATTTAACTATCGGTACAGTGCTTGTAGTTTTATATTATTTACTTTTAATTTACATGGCTACTCAACTTTGTAAAAAAACATTGAATGGAGAGCAGCTTTTATAAAATGTTAAACCACTAGGTTTACTCGTAGAATAATAGTAGTATAGAGTTGATAATCCTAAAAGATACAGATTGCAACTAACAGATCCGTAGAACTATATAAATACCACCAAATGAATTATTTATTGATTATTGCTGCTACATTTAATGAGAAAAGGCCGAATGGTATTACCAAGGTTACAAAAATATTTTTCTATGGCTCTGAGTTATGATAATTAAAAATAATGCTAAAATTCTGGTTTGCATTTAAAATTGACTTATTTACATTTCATATCAATTAATAAATTATCCTGCATACTCTTATATCTTTGGAAGAAAGACAGTGTGGCGTGAGTTCTGATAATTGTCAGTTCTACCACACCTTCGATGTGCAAACGAGTATTGAATTTGGTGGCAGAGTGAATATTGCTGTTATCAGTGCCGACATCTCACATATACAAACTGTTGCAAATACGTTTCCAGCTTCTCATAAACCAGTCAGTTATTAGAATGACGCCCGGCTTTATCTCTGTGACTACACTTCCAGTCTGTCTGATCCCAACGAAATAAAGGATGCGTATTGTAACATGTTATGGGCGAAATGTGTCGCGAGGTAGTTTTTTAGAATAATAACTTGGAGTAATAGTACATTTGTGAAATTAAACCAGTTATATGATCAGACATTCAACATAAAAATATATTGTTTTTGTAAAGGTGAAACTATTGGACGTACCGTAAAGTTTATGAGATTAATTTGAGGTCGATAAGTGTAGTTTTACTAAGAAAACAGCTGGATGTGCAAATGTTTTTTTAANATGGTTTTTGTAAAGGTGAAACTATCGGACGCACCGTAATGTTTATGAGATTAATTTGAGGTTGATAAATTTGATAAGGTTGATAAAGTTGATAAGGTTGATAAGAAAACAGCTGGATAGGCAAACATTTTTTTTTTAAATGTGAGTCGATGACTACATTGTAGCCCACTAAATGTCATATTTTCAGTGGGGGGGAGGGATGAAGTGATATCTACTTGCACAGACGCTGGGGAAAAAGAAGAAAAGGAGTGGGGGGGGGAGCTGGCTACATCAATAGCACAGGGCTTGTTTCAACTGCCGGCCACCACTGGGTTTCTGCATCCGCAGCAGCGATAAGTTAATTCTTATTTTTATGTATTTGTTTGCATAAAACAAGAATAAACTAATGAAATAAACATTATTCCGTATCCATAAATTAACACATAATTTCAGTAGGACACAATTACATCACGCATCTCTGCCAATTTTTCCAAGGAGCAAGTCAGATACTTACTATCAACTTTATATCTCAGCTAAGAGCAAGAACTTTTCAAAGGCTGGTTTCAAAAGTGCTCAGTTAAACGCGAACGAACTATAGAAGGTCGTTAGAAGGCTGTGGTCTGCTCTTAGGTTTCGTTTAGTCTACTCACAAGAGAACTAGTCTCCTCGTGGAGAATTTTGGCAGAAGGACAATTTCTCTCTCAAGGCGGGCTCATGTCCTACAGACGTCTCTAAAGCTGGCGGTAAATGGAAATATAATTTTTATATATATGTTTGTGAAATTTATGTTTATTAAAAATTTTAATAAATACTTGCCCCTGCCAAAATATTAACTATTACTTTTACTTTTGAACTCCTATGCACGCTTTCGGTTATATTGTCACATTTTAAAAAGGAATATGATAATCGAAAGTTTGGTTAAATATGGTTTTTACGACCGAACACTAAACAACGTGTTCATATATTTAATTAAATTTCCACTTTAGTGCAAGAAACGAAGATTATCATTTGCATAATTTCAAACACCAAAAAATGTAGAATTTTACACAATAAAATGTACATATATTTTAGACACTTGCAAATTATCCAATTTGTTTGCACACAGAACGGAAAAACTCCGTTACATATGCAACTCCAGTACCATCTGGTACGAAAATTCTTAGTTGCCAAACTATTGGCATTGAACTTTCCCGACTGAGTTGAATAAACCTTATATTAGGTACGTAAAAATGAATTAAGAATGGATTAATGGTAAGGTGCATCATCAATGATGATACAATTATAAAAAATCCCTATAATTTCTGCATTTCCAATAAAAGAGATAGCATTATCAAGAATATAATTTGTGTGCTTTTGCAGTTCTCAAAGCAAAGTAAATAAACGATTTTAACATCAAACTATTACTCAATATCCTATTTTTAAAGTCGACGACTACAAAAATATTCGCTGTTAAAGAGAAACTTTAAAAATTATATTTCAATTCAATATAGTATTTATGTTTACAATTTAATATCAAATGTAACATGGTTTAAAGCTTATTAATAATCTCTCTCAGGTAATCGTACACGTGAAACGCAGTTGAAGTTTTCGGACTGACCAAAGACTAGTGCACGCATTTGTTTTGTTCCATAACTGAAGCGAAAAATTCGCTAAAATATGATCACGTTAAGAAAACCAATGCGCTGCATGGCAAACGGCACGATTGTAGTGCGAAATCATAACTAATAAATATTTGAGTTTCATGAAACAAAATAGAACTACGAATACAAGTATTTTTCAATAAACTAAAAAATTTAAAATAGGAAATTTAAAAAATAAAATATCTCTAGTGCTTTGCTANATACAAGTATTTTTCAATAAACTAAAAAATTTAAAATAGGAAATTTAAAAAATAAAATATCTCTAGTGCTTTGCTAAAATGAATGTTCAACTTGAGCATATAAAAACTATGTAATAATAACTGAAAAGATGTAATATTAGTGTTACGGCAAGCTAAAATGGTAGGGNACAATGAATGTTCAACTTGAGCATATAAAAACTATGTAATAATAACTGCAAAGACGTAATATTAGTGTTACGGCAAGCTAAAATGGTAGGGAGTCGATTATTCAACACTATGTATGTATATGATATCAAGAATGTTTCTTCAAGCTGTAATACATGTAAGCTCTGCAGTCGCATCTCGTTATTTAAGGTTTTCGAAATCTGGTACTGCGAGAAAATTAAATTTTGATTTCATGTAAATGGATTCTCCGTGAGACAATTGAAACAGTCCTATTTTCGTATAGAAAAAAAACTTATCGTTCTCTATAATAAAGTAAATCTTGTGATACAAACATTTGCTCCAGGTCCAGCAGAACGGGAGACGCGACGACAACTCCCATGATCCAGGATAGTACAGTCTATGATCCAAAATCTGAGCAGGGTTTTGTGCCAAACTCGATGTGCAGCTCTGTTCCCGCGTGGATACCTGCATTGTCTGTCGTGGGAGGCTTCCTCTCCTGTGCACTGATTGTAGCTGCGGCAGTCTTTGTTTACAAGGTAATGAAAGCAACTTTCTAGTAGTACTCGTGCAGTAACGCAGCTCGAGAAACCTTCTATAGAAATACAAGTCTCCTTAGGCACTATTGTGGTGGTAAACTACATCAGTACATCCTGTTCTGATACCAATCTGCATTAGTAGCAGGTTGTTGTGCCTACATCGCGATCTGGATATACATCTCAGTAGTGTATAAATGGGGCTAAGGGGACAATGTGTTTTAAATGTGGGAGTGTGTGGCTGAGGCTGGGAGTCTTCGTCTCGACTCGGAAGTGCTCGGCAGGCCTCGGAATAACTGGGCATCCCTACTTCGGTTACACTCGGGATTGCTGGCCTACCCCGAAAGAGCTCAGTGGTTATGACCACTAAACCTTCAAGTATATATTTCTGTTTCTGGCAGCCATATTGCTTTTCTATGCATAGGGTACGCCAAATAGAATATCTGTATTTATGATCCTATTTTAAAAATTATTTTGTCATCTAACAGAGCACCTACCCACAAAATGTACAAGGTGTAACTTTTTGCTAAGTATTGTTATACGGTCTATTAATTCAATATTTAAAAAAACTTAATGAAATTACAAGTTAAAATTTTTTATTCAAATGAAAAAATTAAGGGATATTAATATATTTGTTGTGATACTGTGCATCGCCTTTTGCGAAACCATGCAGGACTATTTCTCCCTCTGTGTCTTTTTCTTTCTCTCACTTACTCTCTGCCATTCCGTCTCTCTTTTTCTTCCAGCTTCTCCATTCACACCAGTTTACCATCAAATACATATATTTTACTTTAAAAATTTTAATTCATCGAGTTGCCTTTTTAAATTCATGACGATAATTCGTGCAGTCTTTTATACGTAATGACTGTCTGAATAACTTAAAACCGACCACCTCCCTACTTCGAGTCGCATTGTAAGATAAGTATGGTTCCCGATGTCCACGATTGTTAAGACATACATGCCCTACATTGATAACCTAAAAGGTAGGCACAAGAAAAAAAAAACCACAATTGTCTCAATTGAATATTTTATTTCAAGTTTCAAATTCTTGCTTAATAGCACATGAAAAATAATTTCCATGCATTTACACCATAGGTAGCGAAACGTCACTAGCAACTATTGCCTGTAAGAATAATACCATCGATTTTTTTTTTAATGCAGGGGAGATAAAGAGTCATATGCAAATGCTTTGCGGTTGGCACTTAGGTGTAAATACACACTGCGGAAGTGCATGAATGCTAAAGTTTATTTCTATTTCCCCTACTTCCATGCAAGCTTCCCATGTATTTGTTTAGAAACAAGCAAGGAGCATGGTATCCCCCCCTCCTCAATTAAGGTGTATATTTAAGAGTTTGCTATGTTTCATGACATAAATATTTCTATAATTTAGTATAAGGACACTTTAGCATAACCAAATATTAGATGACAACATAATTTTTAAAATAGAATAATTAATACAGATATTTGATTTGGCATACCCTATGCATATAAAAGTTATATGGCTGCCGTAAACAGACATATATGCTTGAAGGTTTAGTGGTCATAACCACTGAGCTCCTTCAGGTAGACCAGCAATCCCGAGTCGAGCCGAAGTAAGGGTCCCCAGATCTTCCGAGGCCTGCCGAGCACTTCCGAGTCGAACCGAAGTAAGGGTCCCCAGATCTTCCGAGGCCTGCCGAGCACTTCCGAGTCGAGCCGAAGACTCCCAGCCGCAGCCACACATTCCCATTTAAAATACATCGTCCCCTTAGCCCCGTATATACACTACTCATCCCCGACCATGCATATATACACATAGCATCAAAGTTATGTAGTATGTAATAACATCAGTGTTAAGTCTGTTTCATTTCCTTTTTCAGAAATCATGCTAAACGTTACTTGCAACTGCTTTTCTACGTGTGATCCGCAGAACATCAGTTGCTAATAATATACTAAAATAAAAACTGAAAATTTAAAGTTGTTGAAATTTGGGAGAAGGCAGCTTAAGAAACACCCGCTATGCCTGTGGATATCTAGCAAATGCTCATTTACAATATTTTATTCATACTTAATGATATGCTTTAAGATTATTTTTATAATTCATTTCTTATTGCCCCTTGACCCATAAATTTAAAATTGTCTCTACTGACGTGGTCTTGAAATACTGACGACATGCATCAGCTCCCATGTTAATGTTTTTTTTTAAATTATGAAAACTGAAAAAAACCATCAAAGGTTGATACATGAAAGTACAAATGAGTAGTGATTTGTCTTGTCCACATACTGTACCAATTATGCAATGAAAATATTATACTTTTCTCGCAAATGAACAGCGTAAAATTTTGGTTATTCAAGTGATGTCACAGAAACGTTATTGCAACACACGATATAGGGGCCACTTGTGGCCTGTACCCAGTGCTTAAAAGGACCATATAGCATGCTGGAAATGCAGATGTCTGCATGTTAAGAGGCAGATCAGTATGTCACAGTATCGTGCTACCTGAGAGAAATAAACTTTGACCCTCCGATCCTCTTGCACTCGTTTAAAGTACAGAGCTCTCATGATGTATATTGCACACTAACTGCAGGCAATGGAAATATTTGCGTTTTCTCTCAGTTACTTTTGTTTTATTATATTAGGATAATACTAGTTAAAAACGACACGGATATAACAATGTAGTTAGTTGTGATAAGAAAATTCACTTAACTGCATACATACAGTTCATCACCATAATTTAAAGAATTGCATTATTATCATTGACAATTATACCAAATAATAAAGTAACGTAGGGTTCTGAGTTAAACATTGAAATTCACCAGAAAATATTTTTAATTCTTCAAAAAGTTTTTTGTTTCCATTAGGTAATGCTTCTCTTACATATAACTGGAAAGCAATCAATGTTATTACAAATTAGACTAAATTTGTGTAAGTTATTTTTATAAACTGAGAAAGTAGGTACTGTAGAAATAAAATTCCCTGCAACATACAAACAGTATTATGCTTCCTTTAATGTATCTTAGTATTCAAATAAATCTAACCTAACTGCAAATCATTATAAAAATTGAGGTAATTACGATTTTAATTTGTCACAAAAGTTAAAATTTGAAACAAATATGGCTGTGGCCTCTTTTGAAAATTACAGTTCAAAAATAGAAAATGACAAGATTATAATTTTCTCTCTTCATTAACGAAGACAGTTATTATTATTTTATTTTACAAGAATACTTAAAGTTTTTTACTTCGTCTTAAAATTAATTCTTTTCTTTACTTAATTTTAATTACTTTTATTTTATGTTACAGAGTCGATCAACTTGTCGAAGAAAAAATGAAGAGTGTTATACAATGAGCGATAATTTACAGGTAACGAATAATGCAAGCATATGTCACATATCTTATTGTTATGTCGGAATCACATAGCTCCGACAAGCACGACACGACAGTTACAACAGAGCAGTCAAACACACACGACACATTTTACGCCAACACGACGAAAACTGCTACACGACCAGCGTTTTCAATTAGAAGCTATTTCAGTCTGTGTGTCGTGTAGCACTGCAACAGCGTGTACAACTTTCTAAAACTTAAAATTTAGACAAAATTTCCCTATTGTGGGACATCTTTATGTAAGTGGAAATCGCTATTGCCACGTACTGGATTTCAACACATATAAATGTCATTTATGACTGGCCATAATTTGTTGTAACATCTACATTATTTGTAAACATCGTGAGTTCCGAATTTACGTTTTACCCACCGCCTCTGAAAGTAGTTTATTTTACGAGCGCCTTGTAAATGGTGCCAAAAAATCATACTATCTTGTAAACTGTCGTGGACGTGCTGTAAATTCATGCAGTCGCATTGTCGTGTCTGTGTTGCCGTTCATGCCCTGTCATTTCGTGCTCGTAGGATCTATGTGACTATATCTTTAAAATACACTAGATATTTGCTGTGAGTAGGTGCGTCATTTAATTTATATATCTTACTGTATTTTTCGCGGCTGTCCATTGTGAGACCGGCCGAGTGAAAGGAAACGGTTTTAAACGTTAAATGTATTAGGGATGTTTTGCCTTTTCGCGATATTGCTTTAAAAAAAAAAAAAAACTTTGTCCATCTTAACCAGGGCCACATTTCTACAAAAGTCTTTTTGTAAAAATGTTTTTACTCTGAAAATTGCCTGGTTTAGAGACGCAATAAAAATCTAAAAACATAAACTTTTATTAATGTACTTATACTTGCTCTCTTTAGCATGTTATTCTCAATAGAAGATTCTTGCGGCGTCTTTTGTCCTTTAAATGGCAAGATTTATTTTGTTTCTTTGTAGTGATTCGCTAAGTTAATACGTGAATATGCTCCACATTAATTACAATTTTCTTGCATGAAAGAAATGTGGACGAGAATGGAATGCCTTTTGTAAATGAATCAATTTTGCTAACGTGAACAAGTTGGCTGTGATAGCGTGATACTTAGCGTGTTAGACTGACTACCATTTTATCTTGTAACTGACGCAGTCAGAACTTTCAACAAAAGCACTAGGCCTAGGGCCCAACAATTTGCATGCAAATTGTATTGTAATCTTGCTGTTATCGTTTCTCCGTTTCCTTCTGAATGAAATATTTAATCAAAAATTTACTCAGCCCTTCGGTGAGTTTTCTTGTTTCGCAAATATTAATGAAATTCTGACACCCGTAGCATCCATACTAACTGTCGAAAATAGATCGGNGAGTTTTCTTGTTTCGCAAATATTAATGAAATTCTGACACCCGTAGCATCCATACTAACTGTCGAAAATAGATCGGAAACGGTACAGAAAAAGACGAGAAGTTATTGCCGATGGTCAGTAGATGGTTCTCTCATCCCTGTGTTTTTAACTAACTTTGTATCTCACTGGTTCCGATGTTTATTACAGGTTACAAAAAAAAATTCAAAAACATTAAAAATGCATCGTGAGAAGTTGTTTGAGCATTCAAGAAAAATGCTGATGCTCTGCGCGTACCATTTCCTATTGTTTTCACTCACAAGGACGAAAACTAGTAATATCATGCGTTTGTAATCGGATATGTGACTCTGTTAAAGTCACTTATATAATTTCAAATCGTACCGTAAAACATGTGTTGTATATTACTCCTGCAAATATTTTGTAATTGAACTGATGCACGCGAAACTTGGATACCGATGCATATTTACTGTGGTTTTCGCAAACTTCTTTGTACAATAGTTGGTGTTTTTTTTTTTAGCCTGTCTATGAAGTTCCTGAGGACGTAGAAGAGCCGGTCTACTCGAGAGAAAATGATCTATACGAGTTTCAAGNCATGTGTTGTATATTACTCCTGCAAATATTTTGTAATTGAACTGATGCACGCGAAACTTGGATACCGATGCATATTCACTGTGGTTTTCGCAAACTTCTTTGTACAATAGTTCGTGGTTTTTTTTCCAGCCTGTCTATGAAGTTCCTGAGGACGTAGAAGAGCCGGTCTACTCGAGAGAAAATGATCTATACGAGTTTCAAGGAAATGCTAAATAAAGGCCATCAATATTTCAGAAAGTTGTCAGGTTCTGTGTTGTCTAGAATATATTTAATTTTTCCAAATTGTTTTTTTATTGACTGTGATGTCTGGAGCGCAGCAGAAATGAAAACGCGCTTTTTACGCAAACTCATTCGTCATGTAAATTTATGATTTAAAACAACGACGAAATATATTACCTTTATGAATATTTCTGATGTACAGAATGAAAAGCATATTAAAGTTTTAGTATAAATATCAGTCTCCAGTATCATATCTGTGCCTGTTTTTAGTTCTTATATTTTAGCCTGGCAAAAATAGCTGACACTTTAATAATATTTTTGATATAAACTAAAATTGATAAAAAGACATCTAATTACTTCACACTGCTTTTCCCCAATATTTTATTTTGGAATCAGAAAGTACTAATTTCAAATAAATGTGGTGTTTTAAAAATATGGTTAATCACTTTATTTCTGCTTTAAAATTTCAAATGCCAACTTAAAGAGTCCCCATGAGTGACAAACATAACTTCAATGGTGTAAAGATTGACATTTTATATCCACCCCAATGAAGTAGATTATTGACTAACCACGTGTTATATGATCAGTAATGTTATTTTCTAGGCAACGATGTATTGTACTGAACTGAGCAGCGGTGGCAGGCAAGTTGAGTTTCCAATGCATTTCGTTTACGTTGCACTGAGAACAGCGTGCAAAGTATTTGTTTGTATAGGGCCATAAATATATTTAGTTGCCCCAACAAAATATTTTCTTGAGTAAACAAAACTTCAAATGGAACAAAATTAATTTTGTTCATCTAAAAAAATACACGCTTGAATAAACAAAACGGCTGTGTTGTGCCAAAATAAATTAGACTGTCAATATAACATTTTGTTGAATCAAATGTTATTATATTTTATGGCCACAAATTTGATTGCCGTTGTTCTAAAATACAGCTTGAGAGTTTGTTTCCGTTTTTTCTGGCAAATAGAATAGCAACAGTGGTGTTTGTTAGTGAATTTGTTAATGCTAAATAATGATTTAAACACTGCAATAAAAAAATTGAACAAGAAACTTAAAAGTAAAACAGTAACACTTGAGATATTTATTTGCACATGCTCTCCAGTATTCGCAATGTATATGTTTAAAAACATTTAAGTTTCATCACCAGTAACTTCAGATGAGGTTGCTTAAGAGTTACGCTCGGTCGCAGCTGATCTAAGTTCAATTCTCTGATAGGCTTTCATGTTCTTATATTAAATGAAACTGTCTAATGTACGGAAAGCCAAACAGATCTTTAGTTGCGCCAACCAAATCTCAGTTTGGGGCAACAAAATGAGAACAACAAAATTATTTGGTTTCAACGACAAGATATTACATTTATTGTATACAAATAATTAAATTGGTTGCGTCAAACAATCTTTATGTTGTTAAAAAAAAACATTATCTCAGTTTGTATTATCCATAAATGCAAGTCTTTTGCAAAAACTCAAAAATAACACTATAAGCAAATCCATTTACGTAACTGTAAAAGGTAATGTGGTAATGTCAGAAGGAAAAAAATTAATAAAAACCTTGACGTTTGAAAGTAAAATCAATTCATGCTCAATTCCAACTTTTCTGATATCCTGTTTTCATGTTATTCCTCCGACTCGTGCAACCAGAGATAAGAATATTACACCGGAGCGACAACTCACAGTATTTGTGTGCACTCAATTTAATAATATTTATCATGAGAACTTTTCTTACTAGGGATTACCAAAACACCTATTTTCTCCATGAATGTATTCAAATCGCCTGTAATTATCAATGAATAATTGTAATTTATTAATAAAAAATAACAAAAAATCAAATTTAAAATAATATGTCAACAGAATTATAAAACGCTTGTGATACGTGGCTTATTTAGGAAACACACACGTCTTACATGAGGTGATTTTTCGAAGGTTTTATTCAAAAGTGCGAAGATACCGCGAATAGACAACAATCTCGTTGACACAACTATTTGGCTGTGGTTATAAAGGAGAAGAAATTATTTGCATTTTACGTCACATTGGTAGAAGAACATCCATAGAGTTACACCGTATCATGGCTTCAAGGCATCCGATACCGGACGTGCTGTAACGGAACTGCACGTACATACTGCGATACATGCACCTGTTCACACTGTACAGGAAGGGAACCACGTGGGAAATAATCAGAGGAGCGTCGGGTAATACCCGGACAAATCTCGAGTGTGTCAGATCGCCAGACGGGCGCTTCATAGCAATGGTATTGTTACGAGACGCCAGAGGGCAGTATTCTAGTTCGTCAAGGATGGAGGTATTAATAGAAGTAAATTAACTGCTCTTGTTTACAACATAACGTAATCTATATCCGCTATTTCTCTTTTCATCTCTCAGTGAGCGCAATATTTAATGTCTATCTCAACTCTAATTGTTAAAGTGCTTCNATCTCGAGTGTGTCAGATCGCCAGACGGGCGCTTCATAGCAATGGTATTGTTACGAGACGCCAGAGGGCAGTATTCCAGTTCGTCAAGGATGGAGGTATTAATAGAAGTAAATTAACTGCTCTTGTTTACAACATAACGTAATCTATAGCCGCTATTTCTCTTTTCATCTCTCAGTGAGCGCAATATTTAATGTCTATCTCAACTCTAATTGTTAAAGTGCTTCNATGTCTGGAGCGCAGCAGAAATGAAAACGCGCTTTTTACGCAAACTCATTCGTCATGTAAATTTATGATTTAAAACAACGACGAAATATATTACCTTTATGAATATTTCTGATGTACAGAATGAAAAGCATATTAAAGTTTTAGTATAAATATCAGTCTCCAGTATCATATCTGTGCCTGTTTTTAGTTCTTATATTTTAGCCTGGCAAAAAAAGGTGACACTTTAATAATATTTTTGATATAAACTAAAATTGATAAAAAGACATCTAATTACTTCACACTGCTTTTCCCCAATATTTTATTTTGGAATCAGAAAGTACTAATTTCAAATAAATGTGGTGTTTTAAAAATATGGTTAATCACTTTATTTCTGCTTTAAAATTTTAAATGCCAACTTAAAGAGTCCCCATGAGTGACAAACATAACTTCAATGGTGTAAAGANATTTCTGCTTTAAAATTTTAAATGCCAACTTAAAGAGTCCCCATGAGTGACAAACATAACTTCAATGGTGTAAAGACCGACTTTTTATATCCACCCCAATGAAGTAGATTATTGACTAACCACGTGTTATATGATCAGTAATGTTATTTTCTAGGCAACGATGTATTGTACTGAACTGAGCAGCGGTGGCAGGCAAGTTGAGTTTGCAATGCATTTCGTTTACGTTGCACTGAGAACAGCGTGCAAAGTATTTGTTTGTATAGGGCCATAAATATATTTAGTTGCCCCAACAAAATATTTTCTTGAGTAAACAAAACTTCAAATGGAACAAAATTAATTTTGTTCATCTAAAAAAATACACGCTTGAATAAACAAAACGGCTGTGTTGTGGCAAAATAAATTAGACTGTCAACATAACATTTTGTTGAATCAAATGTAATTATATTTTATGGCCACTAATTAGATTGCCTTTGTTCTAAAATACAGCATGAGAGTTTGTTTCCTTTTTCGTGACAAATAGAATAGCAACAGTGGTGTTTGTTAGTGAATTTGTTAATGCTATATAATGATTTAAACACTGCCATAAAAAAATTGAACAAGAAACTTAAAAGTAAAACAGTAACACTTGAGATATTTATTTGCACACGCTCTCCAGTATTCGCAATGCATATGTTTAAAAACATTTAAGTTTCATCACCAGTAACTTCAGATGGGGTTGCTTAAGAGTTACGCTCGGTCGCAGCTGATCTAAGTTCAATTCTCTGATAGGCTTTCATGTTCTTATATTAAATGAAACTGTCTAATGTACGGAAAGCCAAACAGATCTTTAGTTGCGCCAACCAAATCTCAGTTTGGGGCAACAAAATGAGAACAACAAAATTATTTGGTTTCAACGACAAGATATTACATTTATCGTATACAAATAATTAAATTGGTTGCGTCAAACAATCTTTATGTTGTTAAAAAAAACATTATCTCAGTGTGTATTATCCCTAAATGCAAGTCTTTTGCAAAAACTCAAAAATAACACTATAACCAAATCCATTTACGAAACTGTAAACGGTAATGTGGTAATGTCAGAACGAAAAAAATTAATAAAATCCTTGACGTTTGAAAGTAAAATCAATTCATGCTCAATTCCAAATTTTCTGAAATCCTGTTTGCATGTTATTCCTCCGAATCGTGCACCAGAGATAAGAATATTACACCGGAGCGACAACTCACAGTATTTGTGTGCACTTAATTTAATAATATTTATAATGAGAACTTTTCTTACTAGGGATTACCAAAACACCTATTTTCTCCATGCATTTATTCAAATTGCCTGTAATTATCAATGAATAATTGTAATTTATTAATAAAAAATAACAAAAAGTCAAATTTCAAATAATATGTCAGCAGAATTATAAAACGCTTGTGATACGTGGCTTATTTAGGAAACACACACGTCTTACATGAGGTGATTTTTCGAAGGTTTTATTCAAAAGTGCGAAGATACCGCGAATAGACAACAATCTCGTTGACACAACTATTTGGCTGTGGTTATAAAGGAGAAGAAATTATTTGCATTTTACGTCACATTGGTAGAAGAACATCCAGAGGGGAGTATTCCAGTTCGTCAAGGATGGAGGTATTAATAGATATAAATGAACTGCTCTTGTTTACAACATAACGTAATCTATATTCGCTATTTCTCTTTTCATCTCTCAGTGAGCGCAATATTTAATGTCTATCTCAACTCTAATTGTTAAAGTGCTTCTCAATGTCTCTGTTTGGTTACAGTTAATTAACTCACATTCGTCATTAACACATGTGCAGTCTCGCTGTTGCCATCATTGAAATGTCTTTTACACTCACGCATCCTGTTCAACAGTCCCGCCCGCCAGTCGCACCTTCTCTGCACCGATGCTCGCAGTCGCAGGTTATACTCCTACTGGTCACTTCTGTCGCCCTTCTTTGCTCTTCTGGCTCGTTGTCTATCGCGTGAAATAGCACAATCGCCCAGACTCCCGACTCTCTCTTGAAACTCCCGGCTTGGAGACACATCGCGCGTGATATCAGTCGCCCTCACAATCTGGAAGGTTTCCCCCACCCCGGGCAACGCCGAGAGAAACTGGGTCAATAAACCAGAATATTCCTTCAAATAGTCTTAGAAATGTCATCTGCCGGAGGTTAGGGGCGCGCGAGCCGCCAAAGGCTTATCGCGGCGCCACGCGGCAGATGGCCTTTGTCATTGCCGCCGCCGCTATCATATCACTACTGACCTCTACACACTCTTCGCTCTCGCTCGCGCGACGCCGGTTGTGACTCGTCTGGTAAAGACGTTTGCAGTGAGTTTCCTGTGGGTGTTAGATTGTTGACAGTGCGTTGTGCACGATTACAAGTTGCATAAATTCGACATGTATGTCGAATTACTCATTTCGCTAGTTAAAGCATGGCCTGTATGATACGATAAAACTCTGTGGATTTACGCTGAATAAACGGCTCTTTGATATCTGTCTTCTTAACTACTANGTATGATACGATAAAACTCTGTGGATTTACGCTGAATAAACGGCTCTTTGATATCTGTCTTCTTAACTACTATGTGGCGAGGCAGTGGTTGTAGCGCTCACCTGCTGCCTCCTAAGCTCTGGTTGTTGTCATCCGTTCCCAAAGATAAGCGCGAAACCTCGCTACGGACAGTACGTCGCCAGTCCAGAGCATTCAAATGTTCTCTCAGCATGCACCATACAAAACTGCAAAATAACGGCGACGATGCTGAAGTGCTCGCAGATCACAAAACGGGCGTCGGGATCGCACATTTGCCTGCATTAGACCTCTCGTGATGCTTCTGGTAGAGAGACTGATGCACTAGTGGACTTGCCACATGTTGCTGGATGGTAAACAAGGAAGCCACTGGCCCTGTTCCTTGCGGGGGTTCAAACAGTGCCCCGGCCAAAACACGCTTACTCGTCTACTTTCCGAGGGAAACAATCGCTTATGAGGTCACTTGTCACTTGAGTCTGTGCATGAGTGCGTATTTGTGTGTCTGTACATGTGTGCCCCCCCTCCCCCCTTGGGAAACCAATTTTTAACGCGTAGACAGAATCTTGCTAAACTTGCTACATATATATAGTACTAATTAAGGATGTCTGACTTTTATAGTTTTCGACCACGCCGGGCACTTACTTTCATAATGGAGGCGATTTTAATATTTATGGTGATACATCATATCTCCGGAACGAATTAACCGATTGAAACCAAATTTTTTATGTTGGTAGAGCATCATGTAAGCATTTAATTTTGAAATGGATATTTTTGTTGGTCCGCCATTGTGGAAGATAGCATCAAATGAAATAAATTAAATTTTTTTATTATATATTGAAAACTATAAAAGCAATTCTCACCCAGTAAATAATACTATGACAGGCCAGATAAATGTAATTAATTAAACTTAATTAGGTAATTATATTCAAAATGGAAACCTTGAAAATATTTTAAGTTTATTTGTTATATCTACTTGGGAAACAATTGACAGATTCCTACCGAATACTGCAAACAATTTGCTCTGCAGCAGGTGGTGTAAACGGCTATGTGTTAATTTGGTCAGGCCCTAATTTTTAAAATGGTGGCTTTTTAAATATTTAAGCTCAGTATCTTTAACTAACGGAACAAATTCCATCCTAACTTTTTATGCTGTCACTATCAATTAAAACCATCAACTTTGTCTATACAGAGCCTCATTTCTATGCCATTTTGTAAGTAAGCCGCAAAATAAAAATTAAGTTCTTATGTCATATCTCAGAAAAAAATGAACCCATTATTGGCAAATTTGGCGAATAAGTTGTATAAGTTGTATTATGGTAGGCCATATAACTATGCGTATTTTTTAAGTGTGATAGACACTTATTTTGAAAATGGAGACTATAAAATTATTTTTAATTAGTGTGCTATATTTACTAAATTATGTAATCGATTTTATCATTATTTTGTATACTGGCTATAAACAATCATCGAATGTGCAAAAACATAACTTTTCTATCCTCCCTTAATTAAGGTCGTCTCATGAAAATTATAGAGGATTTGTGCCATATCTCAACGGCAATTAACTGTATGTCACCAAATTCTTCACACAAGTAGCGCTACGGAAGGCATGGTAAACTTACAAGTTTTAAGTGGCTCAGTCACTCATTTTCGAGATGAAAGCCCCTTAAATATTTTCGTTTAGTGAACCCTATCATTCGAAACATTAGACTGATTAAATTCAAAGTTGATGCTGGAATCCGACCTCCGTAATACAGTTGATTGCACACTAGCTTATGGCACGAGGTTTTCTGGGTTCGAGTCCCGGGTAAGGCACGTTTGTATTTGTAAATGTCTCACCATGTTGCATATATTTCTTGTTTCATCTCTAACGATATTGCTTTCAACGAGACGAAAAGTCTTACCTACCAACTCAGCTTTTAAGAAATATTTAAAAATTAATTGCACCTATGTTGAGGAGAGCAGACTCAATAATTATACCAATAACTTCTTGTTTTTTTTTTTCATAGTGCTAAATACGAGGGTTTCAGTGCACGTGCAATGGTACTGCCTTTTTGCAGGTGGAAATCAAATTGAGGCTTTAGATCTAGTCAACTCAGATGTGAGCTGGACACACCTGCGTTGAAAAGGGAAAAGGGGGATAAGGGAGAAATTTAGGCGTCTCTTAACCACGAGATCTAGGGAGATGGTGAAAGAGAGTGAACTCTTCCTCGTCCCGGTTTTGTGGACGAAGCGGTAGTAAGGCATGTGTAGCCGAGAGCGTCTCGTGGGAGGGGTTTGGGAA
>NQII01002403.1:271721-288432 GCA_002778355.1 Clitarchus hookeri | reverse complement strand
CCCCTGGTCACTACACACAAGCGCGTTCAAAGCAGTAGCACCATGGAAGTGGAGGAGGCTGCACGCCAGTGGTTTCTCTGTCTCTTAAACGGCAGAAACAAAGACAGCTGCAGTACTGGGTTCATCCAATATTAAGGGATGAAGTAACCCACGGAATGTTCGTAACCTTGTGCCCAAAACTTGGAGAATACGAACCAAAATACTTCAACCATTTCAGAATGTTCATAGGATTGTTCGACAAGTAGCTGGAATTAATTATGGACGATATCGAACCAAGTTTGCAGTCTGAGAGAGATATATACCATTTCATCAGAAGAAAAACTCTTTATAACATTGAGGCAAGTATAATTACAAATATTGATTACATAATATTAAACACATTGTGACATGCAGACGGGATGACAGCATTGACCAAATATAGTGGTGCTGTAATCAGTTGTAGACGTCCATCACTTCGCAGTCGTGTTGTTTAGGGGACGTACAGCTGTTTGCTGGCGAAGAGAGGAGGTGCAGTTCTATCTGCTACTGGTGGTGCTACGTAACTATGCGGAGGCATATTCAGTGTGCATTGTGATTCCATAGTCGAGGTCAACTTGTAATATGACTTATGCACCTTACAATTATTCCCACCTATATCTGTGTCTAGAATTCGGAGTGCAGTTCAGGGCCGTAGCCACGGGTTGGCCAAGTAGGGCGCTGCCACCCCTGAAAATAACTCCCCCCCCCTCATAAGTTTAAGTTAAATAAACATTGTCTTCGTATTACTAAAATATATTCCTCTGAAATTTGGTTCTACAGTTATGAACCCACCACTGTGGATTGTCTTTATTCCCTAATAATGGTAAACAACATTCGGAATACTACTAACAAACTACGTATTTATTCTATACAATTTATATCATTATGACTTTTAGTCGAATATAATTTATGTTTCGTCTCATTAATAATAGGATACACACAAAATGTACAAAATAAGTTTGGTTCTTTGTTTTGTTAAAATGTCAACTGTTTTGTAAAAATGATTCTATAGAGCACTATAACTCATTTAAGTGTATATATAACCGCAAAAGCAGTGCAATTACAGGATGGAAAACTGCTATCAGAAGTTAAATACTCATTTTTAAATTAAAAGGAAATCTTGATATTTAAAAATATGTCATGTTTTAGTACGTAAGATCTTCCAAAATGTGAGGTGACAAAGTATTATAATCCAATTCAATGTTTAGGCTGCATTTGGTCAACAAAAAAAGTTTGGTAGCTTATTTTGTTGGCAATAACTGAGACATATTATTGTAGTTTGCATTTTACATTTTGTCATTTTAGGAGCTTACAAACTATCTAATACAAATTACCACAATTTGTTTTTTTTTGCTGACTTGGCATTTTTAAAAATCTTTACACATGAAGCTATTATGATAAACAAATATGTGTTACACATTAATAACTATTTTACAATTAGCAAAGTCACACTCTATTTCTTCCCTACAAGGAAAATGAATTCAAGCCAATGACAGTAGCCTAACTATATGTGATGTAATAGTTGCAGAAAAGTAACAGTTTCCTACTTCTATCGGTATTTAGAAATTCCAGTTGAAGAAGCTGTGCATAGTGGACTATCTAGCACAGCGAGAAGTCTCGAAAATAAGATGTTTTGCTTACTTCTTGCTGGGTGGTGACACTTTTGTTGTTCGTGTTCTGCGTTCTACTTCTTGTTCTGCATATCTGCCTTTTTGTTTAGTTAGGTGTGACTTTGGTGTTTGTTTGCTGTTCTTTAGGAAAGTTTTCACATTGAGTTCACTATTGATTTAAGAAACTTCTTTCCTAAACAACAACGTTTGAAAGACCGAGAAGAACATGTCAGTGCTGTAAATGTTGAAAATGTTTGAGAAGAAACTGGACCGATGTTACACTGTACTGGAACGTCAGAAGTCGTGGATATAAGTAAGTAAGGTGAGCCTATAAAACTAGCTATCTTGAATGAATATTCCAAAGACTGCAACAATTGCTCTTTTCGTGCTGTTTGGTAAAAACACTTTAAATGGCTCCAATATTCTGTGCTCTAAGATGCTGCTTTTTGCTATGCACGCAATCAGTTCAATCCAAGAGGAACCAAAGAAATGGCCTACACAATATATCAATTCAGAAACTGGAAAAATGCAACTAATTAAAAAAAAAATTATTTACAAAACATGAGAAGTCTGAGGCACAAATTAAATCCATGATGGTTTGTGAAGAAGGGAAACCTTCGCACTTTAACAAGTGCATCTGTTTTCTGGTCTAGTAAATGAAACTGCCAGAGCAAAGCACCGTTACTACAGGAAGTCTGTAGCTGAAGTTATTCAGTTCCTTCTCCATTAACTTGCTTTGTAAAGTATTTTTGTAATTGAAGAACGTGAACGAGGTTTGTTCATGAAACGTTTAGAGTATACAATGAAGATAAACAAAGAACTGGGTAAGTGCTTTTTACATATTCCAAAAATTTGCTATACACTTCTCCTGAAATTCAAAATTAGTTTTGGCATCATTCGTCCGTGGGTGTGTGTCAGATGATTAAGAAATTCAAACTTACCAAGGCTTACAGTGGTGGTATACGAGACTAGAGACAAGAATAGCAGAGAAAACATTGCAATTGCCAGTCGGTACGTTGAGGATGGGATAGTAAAAGAATCGCTACTTGATGTTATTACTACCAAGCAATTAGATGCTGCAAAGACTCTAACTCTCACAAATACAACCCTAGTGACTCCGAATGCGATGGTCTGATCACATAACTATCACTCAAGTTATTCTTTCAAACTACAAATAAATTGTACGAATGTTGGATGCCATAAAAGAGAGCAACTTTTAGGGGAAGGCATTGCTAAAAGCACGGTCACTAAATCTGTCATGGCAACTCCTATTTTTTGATTGCCTTGTCATGTGTAAACACTTCTTTGGATACTTCACCCAACAGAAGACAGGTTTGAGGTGCACTTGATTTTGTTAGTTCTGTGAACAGTGACTTGTGTTCTATTAGGAGTGATTCCTTTGAGTCAAAACAGATACAAATTCTGAGAGAGATTCTTCCTGAAGAATTCGAAGGCTGTGTACCAAACAAACCGGGTAATAAAAAGTCTAGAAAAATCTGGCTTCATATCCCATAAGTCATGGTAGTGTGTGTTTTTTATGAATGATTAGACAGCCATTGCAGTTTCAAGAGCAACTTTCAGATAGTTATTGAATGCAGTATCTATAACTTGAAAGAGCTGGATGTTGTGGTTTCATCAACTCATTTCATATTAAATTAATTTCTTACTAGAATGTGATTGGATATATCTAGTCTCAACATTCAAAGTTATAAAAAATTATTCATTTTTGGCATGCAATTTAGGGTATTGTTTTGCAAGTGCCATTTTCAGAATTTTATGCAATAGTTTCATTTAGCATTATGTTTATTCACATTAACTTGGCAGAATGTTGTAAAGGTGTAAGAGGTCATGGTTTTGATTCCTAGAAATGTTGTGTATAATTAGGTCTTGTTGAACATGTAAGCCACCCATTGAAATGATCTTAACTGTAAGAATTTCTTCCTTCAGTATAAAACCCCCTCAGAAGAGGAATTGGCAGTTGTGAAGAGATTTGTTTCTGCAATACCAGAGGAAGGCAAATTAGATCATCTTTACAAACAGAGAGAGGCTGGACAAGGAAAGTCGTGAACTGTTTGCAACAATCTGAACATTTGGCTGAAGTACTGTATCGTGTGAATCTACATTTTCAACACTCGCCAACATAAATCGCCCATGTAGAATTTCTATGACTCGTCATAGGGTGGCAGACTTGGTATTTCTAGCTTTTGAAAACAAAATAAACAAGAATTTGGATATTTATATAGTTTTAAGGAAATTTAATGAAAAAATGAGGGAGAACATTACAATTGTATTAAGCTACAGAGGTATTCAAAATGTAAAATTTCAAAGTGTGTAAAGTTCCGTCTTTATAATATTACCGCCTCACAGGTAGGCGCCATATTGTAACATTGCGGAAGTATTACTTGTTGCCACAGCTTGCTCATAGGTAGAATACGAGACTCAGTTCCAGGTGACACCGATTAAGTAAAAAGAAGAAATTCCAGATTAGTTTGTTTTATACTTTATTTATCATTGAAGTTTCACAGTGCTGCACAGACGACTTTCCAGTTTGCAGAGTACGAACTTTCACAATTAGTTATCCCAGTGCAGAAAACAGCGCCACAGTAGTTTACAGTTTGTTAATGTCTTAACTTGCATCGCAAGACTTAAGTTCCGAAGGCAGGAGGGATGTTTGTTCCCTCCTGGCACCCTAACGACCCCCCACACCGGCGGAAATAAGTTGATAGAATTTAAGTGACGTTAAATTGAAAAAGAAATGCGAACAAAAGATCTTACGGTCACGGGTGCTTGCCGGTGTGGGTGAAATTCTTCACGCCTAACGCGTCTTCTCACGCCCGATGCGCCTTCTTCGACGGTTGGTGACTTTCTTTCTTAGGCGATAGGCACCACCAGTATATATTAGGCAGGCCTATCCCCCCTTTTCCTAAGATAAGCGCAAGGCCTCCGGCGATGCCAGTAGCGTCATCCAAACTACGCTGTGTCTCGCGCTCACAACATGTTGTTGTACTCGCAACTGCGTCACGTCGCAGCCACATAACCAAAACAACAACTTTCGAAAACCTTTCGAAACTAGACGGTAAACGGACGTAAACAGCAGATGTCCGCACACGTCTGCTCGACCAACAAACACGGGAAACTAGCCACCGCGGCTTTACTTGAAACTTGATAAAATATTACAAGGCTTTCCAAAGCTAAATACACACAAAAGAATTTACACTCGTATCCCGAAAAATTAAGCATATTGCATCATTACAAGTGTGATCATTTACATTGCAGACTATGTGGATAGACAAATAATGATAAATGTGAAAAAGCATATTTACTAAGATTATTTCAATGAAAGCAGAAAAAACTAACTGGAGGAACATTATTGGTATTTTTTACTTGTAATGCGTGTGTAATACGATTTTACTTTTAATATGTGTACAGCAATAAACCATTTTATGAATATGTAATGGAACTAATGAAAGTAATTTTAAGAACGTGTTACTAAGAATTATAATTAAACATAAATATAATTCTGGAAATAGTGAACTCATTTGTGTTAATAATTTGCATTTATTGAATTTCAGTAGTGCAATTTTTTTGTGCCAAATATTTTGTCACTGCTATAAAAACCTTACCACCCTCCCCCCCCCCTCAAACACTAATATGTCTAGCTGGCTACAGTCGTGCTGTGGTTGTGCAAGAGCGGGATGGAGCATGTTTGTGTGGAATGCCCTGCACTCCGTGGCCGGCGGGACTAGCTCGCGTGGCTGGAGGAGGAAAAGCAAACGGTATAATTTGGCTATTCCGCCGAGTGCGCAAGCCCCTACAGGCACTTACTGCGACTGGAGTCCCTCCTCCTACCACATTCTCAGACATGCTGCTGTGTGCTGGTAGAGAGGTCTGGGGTGTGTTTATACTGGCGCCCAAACTTCTTCAGGTGCACTTCTCCGCGGGGCCGTCAACAAAGATACCTGTCCTCTGAATTTGAAGTGTGTCGCGCAACAAGAGTCGAGGGATGCAGAATATTAGTATTTCTTTTATTGATTAGACATTTTAAAGTACATACTTAATGTTTCACAAATGTATAGCAACGTATTCTTAGAATGAGTATTTTACAGCCATTTGTAGGCAGGTTGTTATATGATGCTTGGTATCGTGGTGGCACATTCCTGTACTTTTTTTTAGCCTACTTTCTGAAGGAAAGAAAGGCTTACGAGATCACTTTCATGTCTGCATGTGTGTGTCGTCAAGGCTCTCGCTCGAAGCTGAAGGTTGTCCACATCGACCGACTGGCACTATATGAAGGTCCTGATGTTGCAGAGTCTTCGGGGCGAACAGACTTGAGGAGAGGTTAGTGTTACGTGTTTGTGCCTTGCATTGCTTTCTTGTCCTATCCCACTGGAGCGAGGAAACTGTCTGCCAAGGTCAGATTGATTACGCAATAGGGGCAGCGAGTCAAAGTGAAGCTTCCGCACGCCCCTTTGATAACGCTACTCTCACACACTTACCTGACCTTCGGCAGATTGAATTTATTCCATCTATCTGAATTTTCTAGTTTTACTGCCCTAGTTTCTCTGCGAGACTCGGCACGTGGTGAACATTCCGGATGAAGGCTAGTGATAGTATAAAAGCAGGTTGAGCCTCTGCGCCGAGCGTTTATGAGTCGGGAGTTTGGGCGGTCGTGCAGCACACAGCGAGAGAGAGAGCAAGCGAGAGAGAGAGAGAGCGAGAGAGAGAGCGAGAGAGAGAGCGAGCAACGAGCGGCGCCGGAAGTGACCGGAGAGACGAAAATCTGCGACTGCGAGAATCGGTGCAGTGAAGTGTGCGACTGGCAGGCTGAACGTTTGGACTGGATGCACGAGTGAAAGACATTTGAAATGATGGCAACAGACTAAACATGTGTTAATTATGAGTATGAGTTAATTGACTATAATCAAAAAGAGACATACAGAAAGACTTTAATTAATAGTGATGGGTAGAGTCTCGAAAAAATCGACTCATCACTCCAGTAGAGTTTTTTTACAGCAGACATCCAGTTACTGAACATGCAAGTCGAGTCATGGTGCTTTTAGGTAATAAATAACAAATATCCGCACCTAACAATTACCTTTCGCATCTCGCGAATCAAAAATGTTACATTACTAAACCGCTAAAGTTGGCTGGAATAAAAACAATTACTCCGTTATATGCCTTCACTCTCTGTCGACATTTGCGATGATCAGCTGTGATAAATTCCAGCGGGTCTTATATTCATGATAGAGCCATTATTCTTCCCAGCAAGGCACTTCCACTGGGCTACCAAAGGCGACAGCAGATGAGAGAATCCTTGTCAAAGTTGACAGGTACAGTCCCAGCACTATAAATACCTTGGGTCCTATGTATTTAAACATGAAAACCCTTTGTCTCATCACACTTCACACTTTCAGCACAAATATGCATAACAGGTAAAAGTGTCATTACTTGTCTCATCAAATTATGTACTGTTTTAACACCACGTCCCTTTCTCTAAGTGTTATCATTTTTTTTCTACCTGCATCACAAGGCTGACATTACCTTTCCTACCATAGTCATTCACTCCTATATAGGGGGAAAAAGTAGCACTGTGAATCACTCACCCTGGCAAAGAAGTATGTATTCTTATTGGTAGAATCTTTGACACGTAACGCAAATTCTAAGTAGAAGCATCGCTGACACCCCCTCGCCATTTTATCCCCCCGCGAGCGCCTACAGTTGATATGCGCTGCAAGACATGCGCGGCCAGATCAGGTTGACCCCAGAGGACGTACAAGCCATTAACGAGTGCCGAGGTCATACCAAGGTAGGCTAGAAATTTTCGCCCACAAGGGAATTAAGACATGCGCCAAGGAGGGCAGCGGCTACAATATCGCCAACCCACTTGAGATACACAAGAAAAGGGCTGACAGAGCTTGGCAGTTGTGCCACGAGTCTCCCCCCTCCACCGCGAAAATGCAGAAGATAGATTGGTGCCAACGTACCTCTAGTTAGACGAGTAAGAAGAGCTGACAGTGTTTGGCCGTAGGGGCACAGGTCACCCCCCTCCCCAACGAGGGAAGACACATATAAGGTTCTAAGTGAGACATTTGTATGCTTCCTGTAGGCAATTTTAATACTATTAAACAAATTAAAACTGGTTTAGTATTTTATTCACATAAAAGGGTATGTCTTTAAAACTAAGAATACAACTGCCTCCTACTGCCACGAGGTCAGCAAGTGCGAGAGCACACCCTCCCACTACTTTTAAGGATGAAGAAAAAGTCTGGAAACACTGAGAGGAAATCACCCCTCCCCCCTCCCAAGTAATTACAACCCACATCGCTCATGAACTCAGATGCAACATCCCTCGGGCATTTCTGTAACAATGTTTTTTTTTCTTTTGCTAGTAAACATGAAGTGGAAAGAGGCTGGGAACAGGGTTTATTATTCATAAACATTAATTATTTCATGTTTATTTTTTATGTATAACATTATTAACTGCAAATTTTAGCCTTCGCAATTGCAATTTCTCTTACCTAAGACAGTTGAAATTCAAATTTTGATCATCTACGCTATTAAAAATGTGATATTGGAAAACGGCCGAACATTATTGCATGCTTCAAATAACTGGCACGTCAGTAACAAAGAAACCATCTTCATGTGTAAGTATGCATGTTTTAGTGTGTGCATTCATTCTGTAGTTGATACATACAGGAAACTATTACATCGCAGCACACGAGGGAAAGAAAAACACAATGCTGGGAAGGTCCACTGTCGTCACGAGAAAAAGATAATGAAATATTGTTACGCGCGAGCGAGTTAAAGTGAAGGACAGAATAGTTATAAGATAGCGGCGAAGGCAAGTCAATGGAATGTTTTGAATGAAAAGCAAGGCTACACAATAATCCTGTTTGCAGCGCGTGCTGCTGACCTTGGTTTTACCGAGTTTCTGAATTTAACTGAAGAATTTTCTAGTGGTCTTCTGCCCTAGTTGCTCAAATCATGACTCGGGGTGTGTCGAACTTTCCAAGGTCAAGCCCAGCAGAGTATAAATAGTGTGATGGGCCTCCGAGCCGGGAGGAGTTGAATGGATGAATGCGAGTGTTTCAGCGATAGGTGACAAACGGCGAGAAAAGTGACCAGCGGAAGGGAAATCTGAGACCACGAGTATCAAGCAGAGTGGCAGGCAGGCTCGGCAATTTGACTATATGCGTGAGTAAAGGAGACATTACAAATGTTGGCAACAGACAGACTGAACGTCTTTTAATGATGAGAATGAGTTAATTAACTGTGGCCAGGCACACACATTTAGAAAGACGTTAATCAGAGTTAAAATAAACAATTTGCACTCGCTGTGAAATAAAAGAGTAAGAGTGGAGATAGTTAACTTAATGCTATAAATAATAGCTGTAAGAATAAATTAATAAAAATAAAAGGACTAAATTTTATTTCTAAGACCTAAATACCTCACAAACTCAGTTACGCTCCTCAGGTGTCTTGCACCAATATTAATATCGCTCTGAAAACAGCACTGCACGGGAAATATTATATACACTCAAACCTTGTTAATACGAATTTCATAAAGTTTCATACAGACACCTAGTACATACCGACCAATTCGGGAACCGTGAGAAATAAAGAAATAAAATTTGCCACTGTAATCTAGTAAAAAACATCTGAAAACTGCAACACTAAAAAATAACAGGGGTTGTATGGACACTACCCTCACGCGATGCATCACATGGTGGATTTCCCAACACTAGTGCGCGAGGTTGTTAACCTGACAGCAGTTCTATAACGCCGCCTCCGCTTGGGCAGTTCTTTTTTGCAGGCTGTACTTGTCTACACAGACAAATGCTCAGCATGACCCTGTGGCGGCAGCACCAGCCAAATGTTGACACCAATAGGCGCAGCAAGCAGAAAAAAACAGAACTCCACCTTTTATACTCCCTTTTTTACCATGCCTGTTCCACCCATCTTGGTCCAGTTATTATTCCTGAGAAGTTCCCTTGCATTTACCTAATTTTTCATTGGATAGTGTTTTAATAAGTTGAATTTTTTCGGCTTTTCTTCACTGACTAAGATTTGGATTTCTATTTATTGGCAAAATCATGGCGCTATTTGCTTGAATTTATACTTGTGACAATTTTTATTTATTTTCCTACAGTTCTTTACCTACGCTACTTTTTGGACAAGTTTTTTGAATTGTGATTCTAACATGAGAGGAAGTAAGAGGCAGGCCATCACACACTAGTACAAATATGAAATTAAACAGCAGATGGATGCAGGCATGCACTTGCAATGATTTCATAACAGTCTTCTCCTTCCTTTCTATTTCATAAGGCAAATGCTTGATTTAATGATGCCACTGCCATGTTTTAAAAAGTTAGCAGAGAAACTGTCTACAGTTCACAAGTTTTCCCAAGCAACATTTTCCCTTGTTTTACATGTTATTATAGGCGAAAAATACGTAATGCAACTACGGTGTTTCACCAAAATTAAACAAAACTGCACTCTTTCCTGCATCGTATTTTCCCATGGCAAAACAAATTTTCCATCATCTAACTTTATTAATAACAAAATTAAAGCATATATATATATATATATAGTGGTCTTTGTGTTTGATTTATTGTTTACATGTTGTATGTTCATCCTACTACTGTGTTGCTAGTAGGCCTACTAATCATTAGAACCACTTTTTTTCAAACAGAAATGATGTTCTGAGCCAGTCTGAGTTTATAAAATTTTATTCCCAACACGTTTAACAATTCAAATAACTTTCCTTTAATACACGCAGGTAGTATTTTACTGTGATATTAAAAACGTCATTTGCTACTGACGCGATGTTTTATACGAGATTAACAGCATTGGTTTTTCTTATTTTAACATATTTTGCATCTATTGGATACAGTGGAACTGTGTTATAACGATAGTCGACAATGGCAAAAATATTATCGCTGTAGCAAGTTATCATCATAAAAAAATTTACAGTGGCCTTATTTTTTTTGTTATTGTATTTGCCCTTGTGGATTTTGTGTTTAACGAATGCAGTAAACTATGTGTATGCAGCAACCAGTTAATACAAAACAAATAGACATCTAACAGCGCCATTAAGTAACGATGCGACCTTGCTTTCTCCTCCAATTTTGTGGGGAGATGTGAGCATCTCGTCGCCTCTCTTACATTCCACAGTATGTACCATTCCCCTGCACCCCCTCCTAGTGTATATCCAACGTACCCCCCACCATTCTTGTCTACTACTAGCTCCACTTCCGATCATACCTCACCTCTCTCTTTACTCCTCACTATCTCACACGCATGCACCTCTTCCCACGCTCCACCATCTGACGTGATTGATGCCACGCGACACAAGACTAACAAACCCTGGCTCGGGCATGGCAAATGCCACTTGCACTGAAACGTGTTAAAACATTTAAAAAATAAGAGTTTATAAAATGTTCATATCGCTATAGTGAAAGGCTTTATCAACAGACTTGCATTATAAACTAAATTAAGTACCTTTCAAATGATAGGGCAAATGACGGTGCATTTAAAAACTATTGCAATGGCGGACGTAATGCTATAGGCCATAGAAGCATTGACGTGGTTCCAGTGTGTATAGAAAAAGTTTCAAAGACAAAATATCTACATGTTAAAATATTATTTTATTAAAGTCAAATAATTTCTTGCAGGGAAGGTTAACATGGAACATATCACAGCTGTTTTTGTTAAGCATATGCGCGGTGATGTCTCTCATTAATTTTTAATAGCTCAATCATCTTTTTTGCATAACTGAAATACCGTTTAACACACAATATGTCACTCAAATAAATTAATTAATATTTTATCAATTTAAACAATATAAAAGGTCTTATTTTCTCGCATGAAATGCGAACANAAATATTATTTTATTAAAGTCAAATAATTTCTTGCAGGGAAGGTTAACATGGAACATATCACAGCTGTTTTTGTTAGGCATATGCGCGGTGATGTCTACTTTCTCATTAATTTTTAATAGCTCAATCATCTTTTTTGCATAACTGAAATACCGTTTAACACACAATATGTCACTCAAATAAATTAATTAATATTTTATCAATTGAAACAATATAAAAGGTCTTATTTTCTCGCATGAAATGCGAACACGGGCTGTATCACAGCTGTTTTGGTTAAGCATATGTGCGGCATTGTGGACTTTCTCGTACCAAATTTTCATGTTGGGAGGGAGGGGTGGCACATGGATCGAAATTTATAATTTGGCAGTTTCGCTTCATACAGACAATTCGGTCGTACAGGAAAATGTAGGCAAACCGTAAGTATCTGCTGTACCATCGAGCTTTGACTGTAAATTGACTGCAGGCACTNTGTACAGGAAAATGTAGGCAAACCGTAAGTATCTGCTGTACCATCGAGCTTTGACTGCAAATTGACTGCAGGCACTACAAATGTAGTAATTTGTTGTAATACCATTACACAGTTGGTGGTTCTGTCTGTCAAAAAAAAACGGGACTTCGTAAAAAACTGTATCATATTTACATTTACATATCTTACTAAATTTTATGACAGTTTTTATGTGATGACCAGTACCCACAAACTTACTATGCCTAAATGTCAAATTTTCACAAACTTAAAAATTGCAATCTTGTAACAATTATGAGTTTAATTATATTATCCTATATTCACACAATAAACAATTTTTGCAATGTTGAAATTCCTTACATTTTCCCTGACCCAGATGAAAAGTCCTAGAATTTTCCTCGACTTCTTCCTTTCACATGAAATTTCCTGACCTTTCCTTGTTTTCACTGCAGGAGGACACCCTGCATAGTGATACAATGCAGTGCGACTGTTCTGCACTCCTGGCCAGGTGCACGTAGGGTAGACCTCATGCAGCAGAGGAACATTAGGCAAAAGTGGGTGGCGAGCCCAGAAACTGGCATGGATGACTTCACTAGATACAGTAAGTGTATTGAGTATGGTCAAACTCGGCGCAGTTCGTTTTTGTAACCCTATCGTTAATCTAAGCTGGTTAGANCAGTAAGTGTATTGAGTATGGTCAAACTCGGCGCAGTTCGTTTTTGTAACCCTATCGTTAATCTAAGCTGGTTAGAGGTCCCAGGCAGGTGCACCTCACGGCTGAGCCCCACAAGCCTAGGCATGTAGGAAACTCGCCTACACACATGGCTGCAAATAGGAAATACGGTTACTTCCTACGGTTACTGGCTATCCTGTGGTAATAAATGAGAGGAGTAACACTGGCAAAAATTCGTAAAAGGCTCCTCGACACAAAGTAATTGCTAAATCGCACAAAATATATTTAGCAGAAGAAATTATTCCACTAGAAAAAAATGATGCACCAGGATACCTTTATTAACAAGTGATTATGAATGCTAGAAGAGATGGTTTGGTACGTAAAATTTGGTAATATAAACAAAGCAACTATGTTATTGTGAAACTACCAATGACATTTATGGATTATTAACAGTAATTAATTAACAGTCAATTTTATGGATATTCAGTTTTATGGCTTGTAAATCCAGTACATACATTCAAAAGAAAATAAAAATTATCACAGCAAAACATGAACAGAAACACTGTCCGAAATTTTCCATCCCATGTTCTTTTACCGTGTGTTTTATCACCTCCTACAAAGATATTTACAGCAAAAAATTACACAGTGACAATTTACTGTACGTATAAACAAAATAAGATATAAAATTTAATTAATTCAATTTTTTAGTGTGTATTAAAATTCTTTACCCTTTAAACCAAGCAGTTTGTATTCCGATTCATTCTAAATCATTGCAATAACTAACTGGACATTCATGTAAAACATTAAGAAAAAACACTTGCGACTAAGACTACTGGTAGGATTACCAAACTATCAAATAGTTTTCAATTGACAATGGCAGTGACATTTGACTTTACAGAAAAACTGGGTAACTATGCAGTTTTTCTTTATGGAAAAATAATTCTTGCTACCTTGAATTTATTAAATTTTCACAACCTGCATTACCGATTTTGTAGTGTTTTATGGATCAACACTCTTACAGCATTGCTTTGTACATTTATTGAAAAGTGTATTACTTTATGGTTACCATCAGTTCTCCTGCAAGAAAACCAAATTGCTTATTTCTTCCCAGCAGCTGCTTTAATTAAAATTTGCTACAGGCAATGAATCTGGAACTTGATAAAGCTTGAAAAGCTACTGTCTCGTGCAGCAATCTTAGTTAAAACATTTAAAACTGAAACTAAGACAAAGAGTGGAAAATTTCATTGCCTATCTATAACTAAGACCAACTGGTTTCCTTTTGGCATGAAACTAATTACGGACTACCAACAGTGAATGAAAAAAAATTCTAGAAACGTTCCTGTGGCTCAACGCACACCAAGAATTTTCTAGAGACACATGCCAACATTCTTTATATCTGGTAGTTCAGGTGAAGGAAGCGGTAACTCCAGTTCCTGAAGATAATCTACCGAACCCCTCCAGCCCTCTCTCTCGCCACCACGTTAATTCAAAAAGGTGTAATAACACAAATTATTTTTGGCCAAGAGTATTTCAACGAAACCTAATTTAAAAACACTTAAAAAGTTTTTTTTTATTGTAACAAAAACTGGATAAAAAAAATTGAAAATGTGCCACACTCAATAAAATATGTACTGTACTTGCCTTGATGTACACAAAGACACTTCCTACTCATTTACTACAAACACATTCAAATTGGCTGTCCTCAAACATTGTTTTAAGCTATTTGTACAACAATAAACAAATTACTTTACAAACCTAAAAAGTATCAAAGTCATTTACACCAAATGTGCAAAAAAAGTCACAAATAATTTTAATTGATCTACCCAATCTAATTTAACTTCCCTGATCACAAGTTAAAATGAAAATTAACATGTTACACTTTACAATATCAAACTATTCATAAACTGTTTCATTTCTGTTTGACACTTTGCTGTTAGGTTATGGTGGAACAGTAAAAACCGAACAACGGTAAGTCACACTCAAAGATGGTGCAAGTCAGAAACTCAATGAGAACAAACATTTTTTTAATGTTGCACTAAATATGACTGATTGCATGGAGCCAAATTAACTACAAAATGGAAGAGCGAGACAATCGTTACAATAGTACATTGTGTCAGTAATCTGTCAAAGTCTTTTATATAGCGCTACACATATCAATCAATAAAATTTCAAACAAGTGTTACATTTACATTCAATACTTCATATTTCATGCTAACATATAATACATTAACAAACATTCATTCTTACACACGCACTCAAAACGCACACAGCAGCAGTGGAAAAACAAGACTAAGTAATCCAACTGATATTACTATATAAAGTAGTCTCTTCTTCCCCCAAACTCCCACATGGATACTACAAAATTTCTATCATAAAAAAATTATTGAAATAGGGTTTAGCATGTATAAAATATTAGTTTACTAAAAGTTCTATCAACAAATGTACAGACACATAGGCAGTTAGATTTGTAGTGACACACAACTTTTAGAAAGACATTTCTTTTCTCTTATCTAAAAGGAGAAAATTAAAATAGAGTATTTTGTGGGTCAAATTGACTTATAACAATCAGGGTAAATGTTCAGTGTTACAATTGTTATAACTTTAATGTAATTATGTTTTAATGCAGAGAAAAAAGTGGGGGAAATGTCACACACACACATACACACATACACACATACACACACACACACACACATACACACATACACACACACATACACACACATACACACACACATACACATACACACACACACATATATACACATACACACACACACACACATACACACACATACACACATACATACACATACACATACACACACATACACATACACACACACACACATACACATACACATACACACACACACACACACACATATATATACACATACACATACACACACACATACACACACACACACACGACAAAATTTATACAAATTCGATTTATTGGAATTCTGATCCGGTGTGTTGAAAAGTTAATCACAGTATCACTTGAAACTTATCTCTCTGAATGTAACAGATTTCTCACTCTATTGCACTAAAGCAGACACCAAANTTCACAGTATCACTTGAAACTTATCTCTCTGAATGTAACAGATTTCTCACTCTATTGCACTAAAGCAGACACCAAAAGTACATTATCATCCTACACGATACACATGCAAATAAAAAACACACAAAAAATTGTATTTTATTTTGTAAAAGACAAGTTCATCTACAGTACTCAGCACCTACATGTGATGCTAGGTAATATCGCACACCAGAGGTTGCAGATACGTCACAGCCAATATAGAGACAAGAGCCCAGTTTTGTGTTTAGCAGTAACTCTTCTTCACATCTTCTAAATGTGGTTTATCCATGGGAAATGTCTGGCTCTCGCAGACAGACTGAAGACTGTGAAGGGAAGTTTCACATTGTCACAGTGCTTCACGTTCGTCGTCATCATCATCATACTGCAGCAGACAACAAACAAACCATATGAAACCTCTACTATAAGGAACATATTCCAATTTCCAATAAGTAATTTTCTTAAATGTGCTAAAAATTACAAACACTAACAGTGCATGAGTAATAGGCAGACTGTGTTGCAGAAGCAATACAAGCAATACACCATGTTAATTACTCTGCTAATGACAGCTGTGTATGTATGTTCCATTTTTACCTGCCACACATGGCAAATACAGTAGAACCCGCTTATAAGGTTCCCTTTAAAGGTTTTCCCGCCTATAATGCAGGATTTTTCCAGCCGGGAATGTTTCTCCATAAGAACAATAACAAACATTCCCGGAAATAATGTTTTCGTTTTCCCGCGAATAATGCAAGAAAGCACACTGGGAAAGAAAAACGCCAATGGAAAAGATGCTCATGTTACATTGTCTTTCAAACAAAGTTTGTAGTTTTTATCCCAAGCTCCACCCTGCTGAGATAATGTACCAGCTTGACATTGACGAGGGTCAGTGGGCCTGCAAAGGGGAGGAGTGAATGTTTTTACAGCCGCTGGGCAGGTAGGCGTGGCTGGAGCTGCAGCTCTGGTTGTGTGAAAGGTGCCTCCCCCCCC
>NQII01002403.1:202954-269588 GCA_002778355.1 Clitarchus hookeri | reverse complement strand
CCCCTCCTTCATCATGGCCTGGCGTAATAATTTATGACATCGTTACACATGTCAAAATTAGAAAGGCACAGAAACATTAATTTTCCCCGACAGAAAATCCACACTGTATTTGTGTTATGTCATGGTCTGTCATGTCACCCTCCTATTGCCTTCCACTGGTGTGTGTCAGGCATGACGTCTTGTTAGCCTAACAAAAGATTGTGGAAGAGGGGGGGGGGAGAGAAAGAGAAGAGACAAGGAAAGCGGGCCATTACATCTGCGTGAAACACATCACCATGGGCCACCGCCAGTATCAGATGGAAGAGAAGGGGGAGGGGCGCCCACCACCAGGCGGCACATTCCGGGCGGCACATTCCACAGCCGCAGCTCCAGCCATGCCTACCTGCCGGGGCGGGGGGCTGTAAAAACATTCACTCCTCCCCTTTGCTGTNCGGGGCGGGGGGCTGTAAAAACATTCACTCCTCCCCTTTGCTGTCCGACTGACCCTCATCAATGTCAAGCTGGTAGATTATCTCAGCAGGGTGGAGCTTGGGATAAAAACTACAAACTTTGTTTGAAAAGCAGTGTAAGTTGAGCATCTTTTCCATTGCGGTTTTCCTTTCCCAGTGCGCTTCCTTCACAATGTGCCTTATTCCCAGGAAAATGAAAACATTATTTCCGGGAATATTTGTTATTGTTCTTATGGAGAAACATTGGGGGCTAGAAAAATCCTGCATTATAGGCGGGAAAACCCTTTAAACGGGAACCTTATTAGCGGGTACTACTGTATACTAATTTTATGATTTCGCAACCAGGAGATAAAATTTCTTAAAAGATTATGTATTTAAAAGAAACATTTGTTTTGTTCATTATGTAAAGTTGTGTGTTTATTACGGTGCATAATTTTATATCTTTTGGTGTCCAAATTCTTGAATTTTTGTGTTTCCCTCTTATAGTGTTTTACTGCTTATAGTGTCACTTTCTTGTGGACCCCTGAAGAACCTTATAAGAGGGTTCCACTGTACCATTGTATTACTTTTATGTGAAATCAAATAAACTTCACTAAAACCAATTATTTCACAGGACTTAGGTATACAGTGAAGAAAGGCTCTCGGAGCAGATAGCAAGCAGATGCTTTCAGCATGGTAGAAGATCAATATTTCCAGCAAAATTTTTTGGTTTCAGTGATAGGAGTCCAATGTTTTTGCCCTTGTGCAGGTTTTGGGTTTTGAAGTCTGTAGCTAGTCAGTGAATGTTTTGTCTAAAATAGATAAGTAAAACCCAGATATAACCTTTTCACATTTTACATATTACTGCACATAACAATTATGTTACACTCCCACAATTTCCCCAAGAATCTTAATTGTTTCATTACCTGCCTGTAGCATTTTAAATTCTTGCATATAACACTGATAATTGTTATTTTGGTACCACAAATCCTGTGAAATTTTCTTAAAAGATGAAAAAACTTACACTTAACATTTAAGCGTTGGACACGGCGCAGAAATACAAATTTAATGTTTACATCTGATAGGATATCTTCAATTTGTATTCTGGGCATGTTAGTAGTGACGATATTGAAGATGAGATAATTCTACTGTAGCAGATTAGTGAACAATTTTCAAAAGTACATTTAATAACTTGTAATGTGACGAGACATGCCGGTTGTTGACACAGTCGAACACTAGTGCGCCTAACTCAGTCAGGTAAGAACACCGACTCAAGTTTATAAAGGCCCCAAAATAAAATAATTAGATGAGCCAGAAATATAGTTCACCTGGATTTCATTATACTTTGCCCTTCAGTTACAACAGCAGCACTGAAAAATATGCAATTAATTACAGTAGCGGCATAAATAAAATATTTCACAGCAAACGGGAAAGGAACAAGATGAGAATCACAGTATCGATTATTCTGCAGTCGAAAATACTTGAATCGAGAGGCAATTTATGAAGGCAGGAGAGAAAATAAACACTCTCTTGTCACCCTAAATGAAAGACTCCTCACACCAGCGCAAATAATTTAGTAGTTTAAGGTTAGTCCAAAATATGATGAAAAAGAAAGATCGCGGGCGCTGCCAGAGTGAGTTGCAATCGCAACTCGCATGTACTCTCTAAACGTCCATAATGGGTTCTCACTGCTCATTGACTGGAAACTGATTGGTCACTGCTAGAAACTGACTAGCACCGCGTTGCTGGAACTGGGTTAAACTGGGGCACTAAGGAGGCCGTGCCAAAGACGATGTAAGAGTAAGACCTGTAAGTCAAGACTAACATTTGGTACCAAAGAACGAATGCTAATGTGCTGCTTTCTCTGTACATTACACAGGAAGCTTTAGTGAATAATCAATTAATAAATCAGTTATAGTAATTGATATATGCAATAATAGATTCCTTTAATTTCATTTGATTGCTTTCAAATTTCTTTCCTTGTTTAGGATTGTGAAGGGAATTACGTAACTGAATTATTTAAATGCCTTTGTGTATTTTGCACAGTTATTTAAAACTTTCAAAGATAAATTGCACAGACAATGCAACGTATCAATAAGTGAGCCTACTAAAATACCAACCCAACATTCGTTGCTGTCCTACAGACTGCGACTAAATTACAATGAAATGCACTTTGCAAACAATAATATAGTATAGACCAAGTCTGAAACATTACTGTGCAGCTCATATGTGGAATGTGTGGGAAGCAGTATTCTCATCCCATTATAAGTTAATGTGTTCCACTAAGCTGTTATGCTTTTAACAACTTGTGTGTAAAGACCTGAACCAAAGAAGGTGAGACTGCTGACAATGAACATATAATTTTTATTCTTTGCAAGGCAGTAGGCACTCCATTTTTCAGTGAAAGTTTTACAAACAAAATACAGTAAAATACACTGAACACGACCGTTACATAAATTAATGCAGCTTCTCATAAACACTACAAGTGGTACAGGGAACTGATGGCGATGGCAACACTGAAGTTAGATTTTTGCTTTTAACATACATAGTTAGAAATAAATAAAATTTATAAAAAGAAAGATTGATAAATTTTATTTCGTAAAAATAGCACTTCAAATTTAATTACATATTTATAAGTTATTTATTTTTTCCAATAAATATATAAACTCCGGCAGTCAAGATAGCATCTGGAGCGCTATCTCTGTACATTCCAACTAAACTACGTCTAACGAACATTGGAACAGTATCGCCCGTCTAACTTTCACTCCCCTGGTGTATTTCATCACGTCGCCACAGCGCAGCATTTGTCATCCTACCTATGTTGCACCATATTGCAACGGCCAACTACATGTCCTTAGCTTCCTAGTAAAAGAAAAAGTTGTTGCATCACCTTATGATGATTAATGCTACTGCCAAACCACTTCAAATAAAATTACAAACTTTGAAAATCAAAAGTATGTAAAATAAATGCAAGTTACTATTATCATCAAGTTCTAAACACTGAATAAATTAAATTTTCCTCAAAAGTATAGAAAAAACATAATATTTCCCATATATATAAATTACTATTATTTGCAAGATCGGTTGCATTCGCATGCACACGGAGCTCGAATTTCGACACGTCCTGTGCCTGGGAAGCTTTCCCGCATGCGGCTCATCAATTATTAACAAGCCTGAAGGTCAATCTAGTGGTCGCCTGCACCCCGGGTGTTCATCGCGATTGTGTCTACTGTCCACACGAGGTGAGTTACCTACATCGACAACAAACATCCAACGGCAGTTCAAGGCAACGAGCTACAAAAACATTGTAAACCAGTCCAAATTGCCTGTTCCAATCAGCTAGCAACCATATATCAAGGTGCAAATCAACTTCTGTGCCGAGAAAATCGCCAGTGAAGCAATCATATGCAAGTATTTAATATTCAATTGATTTGTTTACTATTCATTAAGGGTGCCGGGAGTGTGTTTATTTTCTCTTCCGCCTTCATAAATATCCTCACGATTCAAAGTTTTCAACTGCAGAATAATTGATACTGTGATTAAATGTCTTCTGTACCTAAAAGATAATAGTTGACATTGCCTAACCTAGTGCTACTTGCATGAAACATTTGGTGGGAATCAGTTGATTGATCCTTAAGATATGGCGTTAAGTAGAAATTTGTTTTGTAGTTTCATAGGATCAACATACTAATATAGAATGTTAATATAGCTGCCATTTTGAAAATAAAGGCCTCATCAATTTTAATATCTTATGCTTCCATCACCTATCATAGTATATTGTAAGTGACAAATGTGGTAAGAATTGATTGATTAGTTTGAGATATAACGTAAAAGGTGCATTTTTCATGTGATGCTGACTTCCGAAATGGCGGACTAACAACAATATCCATCTGTAAATTCAATGTTTACATAATGCACTGTCAACATACAAAATTTGGTTTAAATTTTTTGATTAGATCTCAAGATATGATATATCAACCAAAATATTACAATGGCCACCATTGGTGGTTGAAAACTATAAAAGTTAGGTGTACTTACTAAGTAATATAAGCGTACTACGTTTGGTAAAATTTGGATCACGGATTCAAAAATTAAAAGGGGGGATGTGCATGTGCACGCACACACACACAAAGTAATCTCGTAGGGCTTTCTTTCCTTCCGAAGGTAGTCTAAAAATAGTGCCGAATTTTGAGTTAGCAGAGCAATTGCCTCTTTAAATGTTTCAGACAGTTGAAATATTTAAGTTTTATCACCAATTAAGAAACCTTAAGAGCACCACACTAATCATATGTATTGATCAAGTGTAAAATGATATAGGTCTAGGCTTACACAAACGAAAATTATCACAACTACCATTATCATTACTGTGTCTTGTGATGAGATTAACAGTACACTATTGCGTGCATAGCAACAAGACGGGCCAATAACAGTGAGAGTTGCACACCCCACCTTTCACCCCTTCAGGTGATTGCATCCCCATTATAGTTATTTTGTGTGCAGTGTTAGGTTTTTCAGAAAAGTTTTGTGATGTAAGTTTTATTTTAGCTTCTCTGTTTTGTTTTCGAGTTTAGGTTGCATTTGGAATTGACTGAATTGATTGTTGATGACCTACTTGCACCAAGTTTATTGGATTACAAATATTTTTTGGGAGTTCTATCTTGTGCTTTCGACTTATTGACAACCCATTCATACATGATATGTGCATAGTTCAACTTGTGTGCATTTACAATTTATAGAAGAAGAAAAAACATTTTTCAATGCTTGTAAAATCCCTTCCCTTCCCCCTCAGCATGTTCATACATGCACGCATTAAATGTGGGGGTGTCAAACCAAGTAAAATTTAAAGTGGACATCCCGTAACACAAAGTGGAAATGCCCTGTATGGTGGAAATTCTTTCGTGCTAAAAGTTGCACAGCCATGTCCACTTCTTTTTCGATAACAGCAGAGATTGAACGTATTCTTCGAGGATATCATTTTATTCTGCAGACATCTGAATACTAAAATGAATTTATATTTTTTTAAAAATAAAACTGCTGATTCTCCCACAAGAAGCAACTGAAAAAGTAGGGGTTGTCAGGTACCCAAAATTTTGGGCAGTATTTCGGGTAATGGAAATGTCCAGAATAGCGGACAGGTATTGTAACTGCCCGAAAATGATGTGCTTACTATCCTTCCAAGATTCAACCAGCTCAATTTATATAACTCAAGTAAAGGTACTGTTTAAGTAAACGTGAGAATAATGTAGAAAATTGCTTCAAGTCTTCACATGGTTAACATCCAAACTTTGTAGTAAAAAAATATTAACCCTCAAAATGTATGTTAAAAAGCACGCACTGATACGTACGCCATTAATATACCACAACAAAACCAATACTTTCATTTTCATTATTATTTAAATTCTATGAAGTGTTGGACACGTTTATTCTTCACAAAAGTTATTTCTGTAAACGTAACAGCTGCTACATGTGTCTTGATTTCCCTTTGTAGTTATAATGACTGCCGTGTTGAAAACACAAATTTGCCAGAGACAACAGTTAGTTGACAAAGGAGTTGCGAGAATCCTTCCAGTTGAGGAAAAGGCTAATTAAGGTTTACTGCCCCATTCAACACCAAAACCCCTCACAAACTTGCCTCTACATAAACTAGTTGTGAACTAAGGTAAAATATTTGAAAACCTTAAGTTATTTCGACGTAACATAAATTTTATTGCACCGATTTAATAATGAAAGTTATAAGCCTAGCAAATGAGTACACTTAAGTGTGTTTACCAACTAGAATCTTAAATGCACAGTAATTCACGTTTTTGATGCCTCCAGAGCGCAGCACTTGTCGACGGAAATGGCAGTTATAGAGAGTATAACGAGATAATTACATCGAAGGTCCCAGTAAAAAGTGAATGTTGTGTTTGTTTTTATATGTATTTGGCCAAAAATCATGAATGTTTGAGGATGAAGTTGAATTGCATGTACTAATTATTCATTTTGGAGATGTTATAAGCTTATTTGTTGAATGTTTGAGAATTATAAAGATCACATTAGATGAAGTGCAACATTGTTTAGCAAAAACAAAATTAAACTAGGTAACAAGGCTCTGCATTGAGTATAATAACGCCTGTATTCATCAAATCATATAAAAAAATATATGCTTTTTTTTGCCAGATGCTAATAATATTAAAGATCACATTTTTTTGAGAAATGGCAAAAAAAATATCTGAAAACTGCATTTTAGGGCTTGCAGATTATGTTGAAGTGCTATTACATATTATGCGTATTTGTAATACATTATTATTCCCAAACTTTAACAAAGGAAGTTGATTAATCACTTTTTAGTTGGCTGGGATAGTAGGCAAACCAATATATTTGTAACTCTTTACTTGTTTGAGATTTTTTTAAAGTTTTTGTTAGTTCATTAAAGTTAATTAATTTTATTATTACATTGCACATGTGTGCACTTCGAAGAGAGTGACTACCAGATGAACATGTTTAAGAACTTGTAATGCTTGGTCTAAATCTAAACAAGGGGCAATAAAAAAAAAAACAAGATGTTACTTATATAAATAATAAGCCTACTTTGCTCAGCCAGGGAGCAATTAATCTTTAATTAAATTCTTAAAAGCTGAGTGGTAGAGGACTTGACTTCATTTTGCAACAGTAGTGAGACAATTACAAATACACACATGACTTACCCAGGGCTTGAACGTAGAATAACCTCATTCAATAATCTAGCATGCAATGCACTGCATTATGGAGGTCAGATTCGGAGCATCAACTTCAGATTTAATCAATCTATTGTTTCGAATGATAGGGTTCACTAACATTAAATATTTAGAAGGTCGTCATTTTTTTGAAAAGAATTGACTTAGCAACTTAAAAAATTAAGTTCACATGACCTACCGTAGCACTACTTGTGTGACAAAATTAATAGAAATTCGATGTTTGGTCCCTGAAATATGGCATAAAAAACTTTATTTTCCTATTTGATGCAATTGTACAAAATTGTCGAAAAACGAGTAACATTTGGTGGGAATCAAGTTGATTGGTCCTCAAGATATGGCATAAAAACTTTATAATTTTCATATAGGGTTCTTTATAATTGGACAAAACTGTAATGTAGTAGCACATATTAATGATTGTATACTGCCAATATACCATGTTAAGCTAAAATAGATTACACAGCTTCATCGATATAGCCCACAAAACTTAAAATTATTTTATAGCCACAATACTGAAAATAAGTCTCTCATGCTTAAAAAAAATATTTTAATATGGCCTACAACAGTACAACATCTATGCCAAATTTTGTAAGAATGGGTTGATTGTTTCCCGAAATATGACATAAAAACTTTTATTATTCGTGTGTTGCTATGTTACAAAATGAAGGACAAAAGATTCTCCATGTAGATACAGTTGAAAGTTTTAATATCTACTGCCCGCATATAGTGATAAGTTGGAATTGATTACATGGTTTCGACAAAGTGTTTAAAGCTAACAAAACTTAATGGCCGCCATTAAAAAAAACGGAAGTCTGACTTACTTAAATCATGCAACTTTACATCATCTGCCACACTACTACTTGTTTGACAAATTTGATAAAAAAATTTCAATTGTTACCCAAGATATGACATTAAAACTTTATTTATTCACATAGTGCTATTTTACAAAATGGAGGACACAATGTGCTCCGTGTAGATCCGGTCGATGGTTGTAATATAAACTGCCCACACAAAGTTAAGTTGTAATTGATTACACATTTTCACCGAAATAGCATTCTAAGCTAAGATAGCTATATTGCCGCCATTTTGATAAGTGTCGGCCATTCTAAAGTCATACCATTTTACATTCTGTCTAATAGTACTTCTCACTTCCCAAATTTGGTCGGAGTCAGTCCATTTTTTACAGAGATATGACAACTTTAATTATATGCATGATGCTATCTTCCAAAATGGCCGAAAAAGTGGTTATGTGTTGGTTAATATGAAGCTTGTAACAGATACGTTCAGTATACAAAATATGGTCAAAATTGTTTGAATGATATGGTAGCTAAACCAAAAAAAATTAAATAATTGTATGGCCACCATTTTGAAAATGTGATTCTAATCAAGTTCAATTATTTACATTTTATTCACCTATGGTAGTAGTACTTAAATGCCAAATTTAGCGATAATTGGTTAAATAGTTTGAGATATAATACAAAATGTATATTTCTTAATTTAATGCTCTTTTCCAAAATGGTGGACCACAAAAATATCTATCTCAAAATTTAATGCTTATGTGATGCTCTGCCAGCATACAGAATTTGGTTCAAAATGGTTGAATGGCTTCCAAAATATTACATATCACCCCATCTTTTAAAATGGCAGCTACTTTTAAAGTGTCCGACGTGGTCGAAAACTATAAAAGTCAGGGGTTCTTTCTAAGTATTGAGTGTGTACCAAGTTTGGTGAAATTTGGTTCACGTGTTAAACAATTGAAAATGGGGGACACACATGCACAGACACAAACACATACACAGACACAGACAGGAAAGTGATCTCGTAAACCTTTTTTTCCTTCAGAAAGTAAACTAAAAATTAATTTATGTCATTAACAGGCATGTAAAAAGCAATGTATGAAGATGCATTATATAGACATTGTTTGTTAGTTTTTACTTGAATGAAAACTTGTTAACAAGCATATTACAAGCTATTTCTTAAACAAATATCTTATACTTGTATCAATATAAACTGTGTGAGAAAATAGTGTGTGTTCAAAATTCATCCACTTTATTTGGTTTTAATGACCGACCAAAATTGCCCGAGCTCGAAAATATGAGGTAAGTACCCACCCGAAATAAAATTTATCTGCCCGACCATCCCTATGAAAATGGAATTCGCACTTTCTGAAAATTATGCTGTGCTATGTTAAAACTTCATTTTTGCCATCAACAAGCAATTGTATGCAACTTTCTCTGGTATTTTTTAATTCTAAAGACATCTAAATATTACAATTAATTAATATATGTATTTATAAGAAAACCGCTGACTTTTCCATAAGAAGCTACTGAAAATTACTTTGCACTCTCTAAAAATTACTCAGATTCTGGTGTTTAGATTTCCCTTGGGACAAGGGTAGGTCATAAACATCATTCTGGAGGATACTCTTATTGGGAAGACATGTCTATTGAAATAAATAAATATTACATTACCCAAAAGAAAAAAAATGCACCAGAGATAACTAACAACTTGCAATGTGAAACTCACTTTTTACACGCATTTTGTTTCTTTCCGTGTCAAAATTGGTTTGCTCTACCATTTTCAGTAAAAATTATAGGAGAACCATAAACGTTGGCAGGTCTGAACTACTCATCTGTTGACAATGCTGTGGTCTCAAGTGGAGTTCGGTCTGTTAATCGTATCGATTCAGTGTATGATTGGATGAAGATAATGCTGCAGAAGAACTTTAAGAGAAACAAGATGTTAATGATGCAACTAATGAGCCTACTTTCCCATACATGAATGTAAATAATTCTGATGCAGTTATTAAAAGCTTAGGTGGTAGGTCGGCTTTTATGTCTCATTGACAGCAATACAGGTTGGAGATGGAACCAGAAACGCATGCAACAGTTGTGAGAGAATTAAAAATACACACGTGTCTCTTACTCTGCACTTGAACTCATAAAAACCTCTTACAATAAGCTAGTGTGAAACCAACTGCATTATGGAAGTGTGATACCATAGGATAATGTTTAAGTAGATAGGGTTTCCTCACCTGAAATATTTACAGGGCCATAATATTGAAAACAATTGCCTAAGCGACTTAAAACATTTACGTTTACTACACACAATGTGCGCACACGCATGCGCACACTTACATGCGCATACACACACATAGAATATGATAGAAACACAGAGACAAAAAGAGAAAAAGATAAAGAGAAAAAGAGAAGAGGATAAGAAAAAGAGAAGAGGAAAAGAAAAAGAGAAGAGGAAAAGAAAAAGAGAAGAGGAAAAGAAAAAGAGAAGAGGAAAAGAAACAGAGAAGAGGAAAAGAAACAGAGAAGAGGAAAAGAAACAGAGAAGAGGAAAAGAAACAGAGAAGGGGAAGACAAACAGAGGGAAAGAACAAAGAAAAGAGGGAAAGAAAGAAGAAAAAGAGGGGAAAAGAGAGAAAGAAAAAGAGAGGGAAAGAGAGAAATAGAGGTGGAAAGAGGGGGAAGAAGGGGGAAGGGAAAAAAAGAGGAAAAAAGAGAAAAATAGAGAGGTGAGAGGGGTAAGAGTGGGGAGAAAGAGAGAGACCAAGAGAAAGAGGGAGAGAAAGAAAGAGAAATAAAGGAAAATTATCTCTAAGCCTGCCTAACATTCGGAAAGTAGGCTCAAAGGGCTTCCATCCTACTTGCAAGCCTGTTATACACTCCTAACTCTTACAGACTCGAATGACCAAACTGATGAACACACACAAATTATGAGTACTTTGTGGCAAATGGTCTGGTCTGATGTGGTGGTAAAAAAGAGGCTAACGTACATTAATCCTTTAAAAATAATTCAAGTACTGTATATTTTAACAGGAGTTTATTTCTATATATTTTATATTTCTGCATGTAACACACAGAGTATTCATTTTTATTTATGTATAAGTGATTTTTTAAAGAATGTAAGCGGCAAAACAACTTAAACCAACTACAGATTGTGTATATAAACTATTAAATTGTATTTATAACATTAATACTAGCAAGTACTTGATGCTTGGTGCTTTCACATTATTTGACAACGAAGGGACATCGTACATGGCCTTTCAGGGTATCAGTTTACTCAGATCATGCGTATACAAGATATTGAAGTAAACAAATATTTCAGTAGCGGTAATAGAGTATCTGACTTTTGCAGAAGAAGCCACTGATAGTGGAATTTAAACATCGTAAAATTCACACGCTTCTCTACATTCAAGAACTTTGGCAACAAGAGTAGGCCAATTTTACTAGTCATTGGTCTCATTATATTTAACACCACAATTTAAGTGCAATTTTGAGATTTTTCAGGGGTTATAATTGGTATGATTCAATTTTATGAGGGTAGTAATTATACAAAGTCATTCTTGGGAACTATGGAACTTAGTAAAATCAGGGATCTAGTGTACATGTTAAGGTGGCTGCCTACATGGCATTTGAACAATTTTTACCGCCGGTTTCAAAAACCAATTAAAAGAAATCACTTTTGTTCGCAGTCAATTACTCAGTCTCTCATTTCTGTGCCTGTGTTTAAATATTTCTTCAACCAGTGTTCCACCCAAACTGTACTAGGTGAGTGATAGTTTTCTGTCCTGTTATCAATCGCTACGTAGAAAGCAGTATGTTGCTGAGTGATAGACTGGCCTCAATCATAAACATAAAGCCCACCCTATTCAGGAAATCCCAAATTTTCTCAAAAATTACATAAAATTGAGGGTTTTTAATATTAATTAAAAACAGTGTAGCTCTTCACATATTTAATTTTGTAACTTATGAATTGCTTGTACAACACAGTTGTGGACTGAAACACAACTTTTTAGAACTGAAGGTGTAAAATATTTTTTTCTGGGAGGATATCCAGAATGTATGGGGCAGGTCTTGCACAAGGGCAGGTGGTACAAGGTTAATAAAACACTTCACTTGGAGAAAAACATTCTAGCAGCATGCAAAAGATAGAATTTTCCAAATATATATCCACTGTAGTGGAAAAACCAGAGTTACTCACATCAGTCTTTGTTTTCAAATGCAGAAGTGCTTCTTTCTTACTGCGATGGAAGAATCCCGCCTGAAATGCAAACCAGAACACAGTCTGTGAATCTGAGGGACTACAAAGATGTAAATAATATGTATACAGAAAATACACAAAGCCAGTAAACAAAAAAAAAAAGGTGATTTTGAAGCCAAATTCTTTGACAGATCAAAACACTGGCATGTGCTGTTTCTAACTGATGGGCCACAATGAGCGTTTCTTGTTATAAGCTGTTCACAATAAAATGAGCAACTTTTGAAAGCCCGGCTTAAGATATACTTATATTTACATTGTGTATTCTTCCACCATATGAAATATTAACATTACCAGAGCATGATACTTTTGTTTATGCTTCGGTCGAGTGAAACAACCACAAGTTTACCTAAACCCTTTTATTTCAATGTCAACACATGGAACTACTTTCCCGCCATCATTACCAACTTTACTGGGCACTAAAGTGCCCGTTGCAGATTGGGGTAGTGACATTTTTGAAAGTCCATATCAATGATGGTCCGTTGAATAGTTTGCACGCTGGCACTTGTTGATGCCCCAGCATTGAAATCTGCACCAATTTGAGAAAGGATTGCACGTCTGTCACGTTTAATGATTCCCGTCAGTCGTCGTTTGTCCCATTTGTTCACGATATTTTTCTGGCCGCAGCGATGTCGAAGATGTGATGTTTTACCAGATTCCCGTTATTCACGGTACACTCGTGAAATGGTCGTACGCGTACATCCAAATGTTATCGCTACCTCGGAGATGCTATGTCCGATCTCTTGTGCGCCGACTATAACACCACATTCAAATTCACTTAAATCTTGGTAACCTGCCATTGTAGCAGCAGTAACCGATCTAGCAACATTGCCAGACGCTTGTCTTATATAGGCGCTGTCGACTGCTTTGCGTTACTCTGAATGGTTCCATACCTCTATTATTTGCATAGGCACGCATATACCAGTTTTTTTTGGCTCTCCAGTGTACTATGATGGCATAACCGCAACCAACTAAAAATAATTATTAAAACAAATAGTACAGTTGCACTAAAAAAGTGTTTTTTTTTTTTTGCAAAACAAATTATGGTACTTGATTCTAAGCTGCACTCTTGTTTTTCAAAAATATTTTCAAAAAACTGTGCGACATAAAATAGAGTAACTACAGTATATTTAACATTTTCCACACATTTTCTACAGACGTTTTTTTTTTAAGGAAGGTAAACTTTGGCTCTTCCCCCGAGAGAAGCAACAGTTCCATACCCTTGGAAATGCTTGAAAGCTTGAGAGACTGTTCTAAATTTCTACTATAGTCATGAATGTAGACAAGGCTGGACACACAAATGACTCCCTTAAGTAATGTGTGTATATGAGAAAACTAAGGGATCTGTAAAATTAATTTGTCTGTCAAATTACATTTAATTCAAGATAATGAACACAACTTAAAAGATACATGAGCCTATAAAAGTTGTTTGGTGACTAGTTGAATATGTATGTAGAATGTATACGAATAAAGATTCAACAAAAAAAAAACTTCAAATACAACATAAGCATCTTGTATATCTACCGTTAATGCCATCACCAAAGTTTAAATGCAGTTGTATTTCACAGATACACCCTACAGTTTCATCGTACTTGGTCCACTCGACTGGCTACCGTACCTCGTGCAAAAGTAATAATCAGAAACTACAATTCTCATGGGGTACCCACAACCTCCTTACTCGAGAAACAGCACAATCGCAACCCAGTGAGCTATACTCCAACAAAACACTAGAGTCTGCAGTTAGAAAGGTCACTAGGACAAACAGTGACACTTTGCATTAAACTATACACTGAAACTTGAAAGGCAATTTGCATATTCTTTTTTAGCATTTCTATAACAATTAAAACTTTTTACCCCCCATCTATGATACAGATGACTCTAAAAGGCATCAAATCTCCACCACTTACAGAAACAAATGCATCGCAGTTGCAACAAAATTGTTAACTCAAACTGGCATTCCAAGAGAGATATATGATCACAGCATACTAGCAGTCATTTACGTGGCAACAATTCCTGACTAACAGTCCACGAAAAGTGCCCTAGCCAGGATGCAGTCAGCTATCTTTCATGGAAGAAAAGTTCAAGAAACTGGTGACCATTAGAAAGAGAAAAGGGGGAGGATGAAAGAGCACTTGTTTAGCAACACATATACATAGAACCAACACCTGGTGGCAATATCTGCAGACAACAGCTGGTAGCAGCACGTACCTTAACTAGCCCCAGAACGAGGAGCAGGAAGAGCAACAGGCCAGCCATGATGGCGAGCACTAACATCCACGTCTCCAAGCCCTTGCCGGCAGCACTGGCTACGAACATCGTGGCCACAGTCTTCTCTACGGAACTGTCCCACACAAATAGCACGCCGTTACCANGGCAGCACTGGCTACGAACATCGTGGCCACAGTCTTCTCTACGGAACTGTCCCACACAAATAGCACGCCGTTACCATGTTTCTCCACTGACGCTCTACTTTAATATCATACCTTCCTTCAGTTGTTATAGTCAGCCAAGTTATCATACTGGTCAAAATCTCTCATTAGGTATTTAGCAATATTTTATTTTAAAGAGGTGACAGAAAACACAGGTACTCACAAAGCGGTACTTGTGAACTGACACGCATGCATGCGCGCACACAAAAAAAATATCGGACAACACATTTTTATCAAGTGGATGTGCAGATGCAATATTTTGTTTGCTGGGCCAGTTTCTATCGACACTCGACCCTGGAGAAGCTGGTTCAGCCAGTGGAACGTTTCAACGATGCATCTGTGTGGTGAAAAATGTTTGTCCATCATTTTTGTATATGTCTCTGTGTGTGTGCGCCCATGCGTGTGCATGTGTGTTCATGTGTACCACTTTGCAAGTACTTGTGTTTTCTGTTACCTATAAAATGTCATTAGTAGCCTAGCGGCCTATTTCCACAACATATTATTCAGCAAGATTGTTAGTCCGAAAATGCTCCAACTAACAAAGTATTTTTTCATGGCAGTGGTGATAGAAAAACAACAAATGGCTGCCAGCTTTTTTTAATGTAACGTTTACTGTAATAATTCACACAAAAAAATGTCGCCAAATTATTTTTTGTGAATGCTTCAAGTTCAACATACAAAAAAAAATACTTAATTGGTAGGCAAGTCATAACTGCGCCATTTTCATGCCAGACATGTGAATCGTACTCCTTTATAGAGTTGCAATTAACTCGCAGATATTTTGCCGCAGCATCTACAAAGACAATGTCTCAGTCTACTGCAGTGTGCTCACTCTGACAAAGCAATTGCGAAGTTTCAACTCTATCCCTGCATAAAATTTAAATGGCGTTAACTTTTATCTGAAATCCATAGTCATTTCCATGAAATAGATACTTAAGTAATAGATTAAAAAAAGCCTACTGTGAACAATCCAAAGATAATTTTTTTTCTCTGCTGAAGAGATTATTTGAACTTCAACAACTTTTTAAGTTATACCTACTGTAACTACTCAAAAATGAAATTTTTTCGGCAAGAAAGAAAACTGACAAAAAAACTATACACAATATATATACCAAAGATTTTTCTTTAAAAACATTCAGCATTCACTTTATAGTATTATTTATTATATGTAATAATAGCACTTGCACTACAAATAAAACTCTAAATACATACGTGCATTTAGTTTCTTACCTTTCCACAGATGGATGCAGAGAGTTTGGTAGTTTTTGATATGAGAGAGTACCAGAAGTTAACAGGAATACAACACTTCTCTCACCCAAAACAGGAACTGTACACACAAATTAAAATTGCATATTTCATGTAATACATTTAAAATGTGCAACACTTATGTGGACATAGGAAATGTGTTTCAATTAGGTTGTCTACAAAACAGAATATTTAAACATCCTTTTCCTGTTATGAAAACAACTCCAAAACATTTAGAATGTTCACCTATAAAAAGTGTTACAGCTGAAACGCTCACCCGTTAAAGAAAGGCACAGTTTTCGATAATACGGTGAATTTACTCCAACCAGAAGACAATGTGCATCATTCAATCAAATAAATAAATACATCACAACTCAATATTTTAATACAAGACTATGAACGAGCAAATGGCAAGCATTGCTTTTACATTACAAATACTGTAAAATAATTGTCATGAAATTCAATGGCTGAACAGAATTGATCAAAATTCTTACAGCATACTTCCACAGAAATATTTGTAACTCTGTGAAAGTTTCATTAGAATTTAGAGCCACCACACAGTTTTTAAAGCAGACAACACTAATTTTTGCTAAAGCTTACTGCTTTGCTTACAAAAAAAATCACTTTCTGCATATAAAATTTAAATGTGTTCACTGATATGAATGAACTTAACCATAACACTAAAAAAAAACACAATACCTAGCCGATAACAATGCGTTTCATGAAACTGCATCCACAAATTTACTGCAGTATCTAGTTTNAAAAAAACACAATACCTAGCCGATAACAATGCGTTTCATGAAACTGCATCCACAAATTTACTGCAGTATCTAGTTTTGCCCCAAATTACTTACATTTACGGACAGTCGTGGAAATTAGTACATTCTGTTTGATATATCTGCTCATACAAAATAAACAGTTTGGATAGATGTTCTAACACTGTCTTATAACAATCGTTAACACTCGAGGAATGTTTCACGTGCAATATAAAACATTTTCATGCAGTTGTTTCAAAATAAGTGACTCTCATAAGCCAGGTATCGTNGAATGTTTCACGTGCAATATAAAACATTTTCATGCAGTTGTTTCAAAATAAGTGACTCTCATAAGCCAGGTATCGTCTAAATATAAAATAACACACACACATTTATTTAATCTTTCATAATTGCTACACACATCGCAAATAACAAAACACTGATCCGAAGTTTCTTCTTATTTGAGGTTTAAATTTTATATATTGCATGAAGCAGCACTTTTCCCAATTCAGTATATTACGTGAAATTTTAATAATAAGACCCTGTTATTTGATACAGGAAATACAGCATAAATTAATACGGAACAATTCCATTTCACCAGCTAACATTAATACTGCGTCAGCCAGGTGATGATGTGAAAGAGTGATAAACGTGTTAGAATCACACATTTTTACTATTTGCATACAGCAAAAAGAAATTGAATTGCACGTGACACTAATTTTTAACTGTGCAACTAGTAAGATGCTAAAACATGGAACTACTACTCTTAGTTCGCTGCCAACTTAACTGGTAGTATTGCTGTCAATGCTTAAGTTAAAATATATGCAGCTATTGTGAGTGATTTTTTATTTAGGTTGATTTCAAGAGTGCTTACTTTATCGTGAACCACCTAGATACATTTTTTCCTGCCATGATTTCACTTTGCACTAACTCTCGTAGTTGCAACATGCCTTCACCTGAGTGGCTGGCATTGACAGCGGTGTAAGAAAATAGCAAATTTTTCATCGTTCTTATGGGTTTATGGCCAGTGGACTGCTATGTCATGCTGTACGCTGAGTCGCACCGCACGCTGTCTGCCAGTGGTGTGATTGGTGGGGTGGTCGGACATAAGTAAACCCACTAGTGCCATGGTAAATTAGTGGAAGGACGGGTTGATCGGGTTGGCCCCATCAGAGGTTCTCTCTAGTGTTCCAATCAATAGAGGTTGGACTCGTGCTGGCAGTGGTTAACTCCGTATGCTGGAGGAGGCCTGGAGAGATCACCCCCTCTTGGAGAAAGACCAAGCGGTGAGCAGGCACCTGCCGCGGTAGTGTCTTAGCAAGACACTAGGGGTCTGGATAGTGCTCCGGCCAGACCACATGCTTGGTAATCTGAGTACGANCGGTAGTGTCTTAGCAAGACACTAGGGGTCTGGATAGTGCTCCGGCCAGACCACATGCTTGGTAATCTGAGTACGAAGGTCTCAGGTCTTGTGGAAGGGTGCTCCTGGTGGAGCTTGTGTACCAAGTCAGAGCTTAGGGCTTGGTTACCTCAGATGAATAGCTGGGACATATACGTTGAGAGGGCATGATCCCTTTTCCCCGCAGAGTGGGCGGCCGAAGCACGTTATGGCAGTAAGGCTAAGAGCGCTACGTAAAANGGGCATGATCCCTTTTCCCCGCAGAGTGGGCGGCCGAAGCACGTTATGGCAGTAAGGCTAAGAGCGCTACGTAAAATTAACAAAAGTATGGCCGGAAGACTGTATGCTTGCTTATACCTGTACGCTGTGTTGTAAACACCGCAATGAAATGTNATAACAAAAGTATGGCCGGAAGACTGTATGCTTGCTTATACCTGTACGCTGTGTTGTAAACACCGCAATGAAATGTGAGTACTAATCCGTACAGTTATTCCTTTCCACGATTGCTTGATTGTAGCATGGCCTTTACTCGGAAACCATCACTGATTGGACTTGTGACCTTGTAAAAATGGATTTGTCTGAATTTTAGATCAGTAGTAATTTCACGGCAGAACATTGTGTAGTTTCTTTTACTGACCTCTTAATACTTGTGCGGGACCTATTTTAAATTTCCCACGTGTCCAAGTTGGTGCCTGTTCGTCAATTGTAACGCTATCTCCAGGGNTTGTGCGGGACCTATTTTAAATTTCCCACGTGTCCAAGTTGGTGCCTGTTCGTCAATTGTAACGCTATCTCCAGGGTTGGCAGTCGTGAGCCACAGGAGAAAGAGACCAGTTTCGTGTTGGATATAATGGCGGTAAGTTGAGTCACATGCAGCTACTACCAATCCATTGTTTTCAGGTTGAAATTTTGCTGTACAGTCCTCTAGTGGCAATTTAATTTTAATAGTGTTAATTCGCCACAACATTTTTGGTCCTTCAGGCTGGATACTTGCCAGCATCGAATTAGTGCATGTTTTCGTTGTCACATTGTTCGTTGTGTTGGTGGTAACACATGCACTGTACAGTGTTTTTTGTATGCGTGTGCTATGAGTACGATAGAAAACAAGTTTTCGGCACCAAGAGGAGACTTCGTGGACGCCACAGACAAAGTGAATAGTTGTTCTTGGGTTTTACTTTTTCTCTCTCCGTCTGCCACGTTCCTTTGTGTGCATGTACATTTTGTTTCCACTGTGTGCACGTGTTTGCACTTGGGTTCTTTGTTCCAATCTTTAATTCCTGCTTTTCCGTCCGTGAATTCTTAGAGTCCATCATCAAATATCGTTAAAGTACACGAGTGGCAAGTGCAACTAGTTACCCAAAAAAACATTTTACACCACACATTTTTGGAAGTTGTTNGCTAACCCAAAAAAAAAAAATTTTACACCACACATTTTTGGAAGTTGTTCACTTGACTTGGTCAGTACTGTGACCCATTCTTTGCATGAATGGTATTGCGCTTGCTTGGAATTTGTGCAGTATTAAGCACATTTTAATTCTGAAAGATCTAAGACGGTTCCAGTTAGTACCGTAGGTCTTTCATCACAGCTGTTTCGTAGAATACTGTTGACAACAGTCAAAATTATCAGGTTGTGTTTCATACTGTACTGTTTTCATGGCTTGTTTCTAATGTAGTTTTGGACACCATTATAATTTCCTTTTCTTGTTTGATTTGCTATAGTTTATTTTTTGTGGGGTGTTGAAATTTCGTCATCGCAAGATGGCGGAGGCACAAGCGGCACTGTTACGTCTTTGATTGGCAGAGAGTCGCATCAGGTTGTTACGATTGAGCTAGCTAGATAATTTGTTTGTTGCTACCCGCTGGGATTTGTCTTAAGCGCGTAAGGATTTTGATGTTTACTTTATTGCTGTACAATTTTTAGTTGACAAGCTGTCTGATTTAAATTCTGCTGAGCATGCAGGGTGCATAGTTGTGTTTGAAAAACATATTTTTTTTGTCATACTGGAAATTGTAGATGCCCTTGCAGACGTGTCTAAATGACAGGTTCAAGGCGCTGCCAGCACCAAGGCACACAGTTAAAGGGTAACTTTACCGAAATTCACGTTGCCTAATTTCAGTGGTGACCGCAAGCAACTGCCTAATTTTTCTAACTTGTTTGCCACTATGGTGTTGCTTAACAGTGTCTCCTGTTGAGAAACTAGCCTATTTCAAGGGTGCAATTAGTGGGGAGCCTCTTGGCATGATCCCATCCCATCTTTCCAATCTTTATTCATGTCTTCCATGGGAGGGGAGCACTGTTACAATCATGCGATCCCGCAGAGATATCTTTGCAATACTCCTAACTATTTCACCAACTGATGCCTTTCTCCAAGCTNTCTTTATTCATGTCTTCCATGGGAGGGGAGCACTGTTACACTCATGCGTTCCCGCAGAGATATCTTTGCAATACTCCTAACTATTTCACCAACTGATGCCTTTCTCCAAGCGAGGAGGAGGAAGGAGGGGTTAAGTTGCTGCAGAATAAGAAATCCGATAGTCAAGACCAAAGGGACTTAAACCTCAGGTGAGAGAACTTNCTAGGAGGAGAACGGAGAGGGAAAGTTGCTGCAGAACAAGAAATCCGATAGTCAAGACCAAAGGGACTTAAACCTCAGGTGAGAGAGCTTGCCCAGCTCACATGACAGTAACCAGTCTACGAACCCTCTCTTTATCAACCTGGACTCTTCCAAACACTCACAANGGAGGGGTTAAGTTGCTGCAGAATAAGAAATCCGATAGTCAAGACCAAAGGGACTTAAACCTCAGGTGAGAGAACTTGCCCAGCTCACATGACAGTAACCAGTCTACGAACCCTCTCTTTATCAACCTGGACTCTTCCAAACACTCACAAAGACCTCAGGTGTCCGAAGCCTGTGGGCTGCTCCTGAACAAACACAATCCCAGAACGAGCAATTTGTATATACAGCTGAAAGTGACCACGCCAGTAAGAAGAAAAGCTGGAACATGAGTCCTGCAGAACCAGTCATTTCTATAGGACTGTTCTCCCTACCCACTGAAACGCTTGGGCCTCAAAATTCCTGGATAAGACCAGAGATACTGAATAATTAGTACCAAAAGGAAAACTACTCGACACCCCTACAAGCTATATGTGGGTAAGTGTCATTCTTACTCTTGGTTTTATGTTTCAAATGCCACATATTACAAATTTTTAGGGACCCACTTTTACATTAAATAAAATGAGCTGATTTAGTTATTAAAAATCAATTTTGTCAAATAAATTTCATACCAAAAACTTACATGAATTATTATTAGAACATGAATGTGGTTTTTTTTTTGTGTCAATTTCACTCAAACTACAGTGAAACCATGTTACGAAGTTTCCATTTCAGACGTTTTCCTGCTTAAGGCGCCCGTCTACCTGGCGCTTGAACTGCGTTTCAGAGTGTTTGAAATACGCGTTCTTCAACTAAACTATTCAGCGTGCTTCCAACGTGCTGATCTACGAAAAGAACACTTGCTTCAGACGAGAGCTGTTAAGAACTTTCAAAATATCACTTACGTTAGAAACATCAATTCAGAGTACTCCAAAACCGCTAAAAACTGCCTTTCCAAGGCACTGTAGCTCAAAATGCACGCATCAGACACATACAAAACTACTATAGGGGCCTGCACTGAACCTTCCTAAAGACTTCCCACTAATAAAATAATATTATCACCGCTGAAAGACCCATAGGTACACGCAGCACGACGAGAACACTGCACGCCAGTTCAGAGCCTTGCGCTTAGCGGCGATGGCGTACTTGATGCGCGTGGCAGTGTCGCCCTTATCGCTCCCGCGCTTCTCGGCCTAAACGTGGGAAAAAGTTCCAGGTAGACGGGGGCCTTAATAAGTAAAATAATTTTGCATCCTCTCTATACGCACATGTGTAATTGGATGCTTTTAAAAGTTTTTCAGGTTAGTAAGCATTACTTTTTCAGTCCCTTCAGAAATATCTTAACAGAGTTTTACTGTAAATAGAATGTGATATTCATTCATTTAATCAGTATATGTTTAAATGGAAAACATTAAAAAAATATTTAACAACAAGGATGAAAGGACAAACTTACGAGCGCACACTTGTCATGTAATGGACATTGTAACGTCACAGTAATTTTTAAGCAATGACTCTTGTACTTTATAGACAGATTTAAAACTGGCCAAGAACATTCACTAGCATTTGAGTTTACCAAGATTTTTACATCATCCACATACAACTTTTGTTCATTTGTAAATAACAATATTTTTATTTAATCCATTCAGTTCAATATTACTAAAACACAATTTTACTACCAAAATACTAATAAATATTTTATTCATTGCAAAATAAAAATACCCCTAATATAGTCAAAACGTTTCTAAAAAAGGTTGCCAAAATGAGCATAAACGGGCACACAAATAATTTTTGTTAATTAAACAAAAATTATTTGGGTACCCGTTTATGCTCATTTTGACCACCTTCAGAAAATTTCGGGAGGGGCAATGAACACCTTCCCTTTGTTATATCACTGGTCAGTTGTAAAGAAAAGGAGTTGTTTACATTACAATGAACCCAACTTTATTTAGGCCTACACATTTCTCCAAAACAATATTCTCCACGTAAAACCAATAACCATACTTTTGAAATAAAAAAATGTTCAGATGTCACACAGGTAAATATAATGTAATGTAAATATATGAACATGATTGTACAATGATGACAATTATGAGAGAAGCAGTGATTATAGCGTGTACACATTCTAAAAATCTTATTGTAANGCTCACATGACAGTAACCAGTCTACGAACCCTCTCTTTATCAACCTGGACTCTTCCAAACACTCACAAAGACCTCAAGTGTCCGAAGCCTGTGGGCTGCTCCTGACCAAACACAATCCCAGAACGAGCAATTTGTATATACGGCTGAAAGAGACCACGCCAGTAAGAATAAAAGCTAAAACATGAGTCCTGCAGAACCAGTCATTTCTATAGGACTGTTCTCCCTACCCACTGAAACGCTTGGGCCTCAAAATNAAACATGAGTCCTGCAGAACCAGTCATTTCTATAGGACTGTTCTCCCTACCCACTGAAACGCTTGGGCCTCAAAATCCCTGGATAAGACCAGAGATACTGAATAATTAGTACCAAAAGAAAAACTGCTCGACACCCCTACAAGCTATATGTGGGTAAGTATCATGCTTACTCTTGGTTTTATGTTTCAAATGCCACATATTACAAATTTTTAGGGACCCACTTTTACATTAAATAAAATGAGCTGATTTAATTATTAAAAATCAATTTTGTCAAATAAATTTCATACCAAAAACTTACATGAATTATTATTAGAAAATTAATGTGTTTTTTTTTTGTGACAATTTCACTCAAACTACAGTGAAACCATGTTACGAAGTTTCCATTTCAAACGTTTTCCTGCTTAAGGCGCCCGTCTACCTGGCGCTTGAACTGCGTTGCAGAGTGTTTGAAATACGCGTTCTTCAACTAAACTATTCAGCGTGCTTCCAACGTGCTGATCTACGAAAAGAACACTTACTTCAGACGAGAGCTGTTAAGAACTTTCAAAATATCACGTACGTTAGGAACATTAATTCAGAGTACTCCAAAACCGCTAAAAACTGCCTTTCCAAGGCACTGTAGCTCAAAATGCACGCATCATACACATACAAAACTACTATAGGGGCCTGCACTGAACCTTCCTAAAGACTTCCCACTAATAAAATTATATGATCACCGCTGAAAGACCCATAGGTACATGCAGCACGACGAGAACACTGCACGCCAGTTCACAGCCTTGCGCTTAGCGGCAATGGCGTACTTGATGCGCGTGGCAGTGTCGCCCTTATCGCTCCCGCGCTTCTCGGCCTAAACGTGGGAAAAAGTTCCAGGTAGACGGGGGCCTTAAGAAGTAAAATAATTTTGCATCCTCTCTATACGCACATGTGTAATTGGATGCTTTTAAAAGTTTTTCTGGTTAGTAAGCATTACTTTTTCAGTCCCTTCAGAAATATCTTAACAGAGTTTTACTGTAAATGGAATGTGATATTCATTCTTTTAATCAGTATATATTTAAATGGAAAACATTAAAAAAATATTTAACAACAAGGATGAAAGGACAGACTTACGAGCGCACACTTGTCATGTAATGGACATTGTAACGTCACAGTAATTTTTAAGCAATGACTCTTGTACTTTATAGACAGATTTAAAACTGGCCAAGAACATTCACTAGCATTTGAGTTTACCAAGATTTTTACATCATCCACATACAACTTTTGTTCATTTGTAAATAACAATATTTTTATTTAATCCATTCAGTTCAATATTACTAAAACACAANATTACTTAAACACAAATTTACTACCAAATTACTAATAAATATTTTATTCATTGCAAAATAAAAATACCCCTAATATAGTCAAAACGTTTCTAAAAAGGTTGCCAAAATGAGAATAAACGGGCACACAAATAATTTTTGTTAATTAAACAAAAATTATTTGGGTACCCGTTTATGCTCATTTTGACCACCTTCAGAAAATTTCGGGAGGGGCAATGAACACCTTCCCTTTGTTATATCACTGGTCAGTTGTAAAGAAAAGGAGTTGTTTACATTACAATGAACCCAACTTTATTTAGGCCTACACATTTCTCCGAAACAATATTCTCCACGTAAAACCAATAACCATACTTTTGAAATAAAAAAATGTTCAGATGTCACACAGGTAAATATAATGTAATGTAAATATATGAAAATGATTGTACAATGATGACAATTATGAGAGAAGCAGTGATTATAGCGTGTACACATTCTAAAAATCTTATTGTAANAATGATTGTACAATGATGACAATTATGAGAGAAGCAGTGATTATAGCGTGTACACATTCTAAAAATCTTATTGTAACCAGCAGCTTACCCAAGTCTAACACCTGCATACGCATGCGAAGCTGCACAGTTGCACTTGTTTGTATGGATGGGAATGGTCCAATGTCACTGCATGTGACAGTGATGCAGGTAGTATGTTCCAGGCTACAGTTCAGGAGCAGTGACCTATTGGCAGCAGCATCTCCCCAGCTCTGCACCACGTCACTTGCAGAACGTCTCTTGCGGTGCTGCTCCAACAGGCTCAAGTCTACCTCGCTGTCATTTGACTCTGCATTGCTCCAGCTAAAGCTGTCATCCGGGAACTTATAGTCACTTGCAGAGCAGAAGAATGGCTGGCCATTCAGTGATGTCTGATAACATACAACAGTTCAAGATGCTCTCAATTCCATTACTGTGACCACTTTATAAACACCAATAACATATTTATTTTCAAAGCCACAATATTTGGCTTTTAGTATGTTAATAAAATATAGCAATACATTGATGCACGACACATAATTCAACTATATTTTTTTTTCCGACTTAAAATCATCATGTGCGCGACACACGCCCCGAAGAAGATTTGAACCCAGACTGGCCGCCTCCAAGGCCAGGTGACAACCCACCTCTGAAAATGTGAGACACCGAGAGGGCTGTTTAAACATAATAAAGAATAGTCACAATGTTGCTCCGCCTATTCAAACCTGCAGATAAGAAGCCAGCTGCCATGCAAGGGTTTGCTCCTAAGCGAGCGATGGATACCGTCCGCAGACCAGCCAAGCTACCCTGCAGCTAACCACCCCCAGAGATNGCTCCTAAGCGAGCGATGGATACCGTCCGCAGACCAGCCAAGCTACCCTGCAGCTAACCACCCCCAGAGATGGCAGAAAAATCGCTGCCTGACCCAAACCGAAAGGGGGGCAATGGCAGAAGATAACCAAAGGACAAAGGTTAACGAAAGACAAGCCTGCCAGCAGGATATAACACTATGCACCTGGCCAGAACACCGTAAGTTGTATCGTAGCTCATGTAACAACAAGTTGTGTGAAAACACACTACCTTCAGCCAGAGCTATCCTTAAGAACTATCCCAAGACCTTCTACAGTATCAGTCACCGACGCCATCAACACCAGTACAGCTGAAGAGTCGTCATTATCCCAGACACTTGCCGTCTCAATTTCCCACACGCAACAAGTACACCACACATGATGCCTTGAGTCCCTTCAGGACTAACACCCGCAGTTAGGGTTCTGTTGTTTTCATGGTTACCTGGTTGTTGCTCTCATCCGCTCTTCATGTTACGCTCTCCCAGCTAGGCTCTTCCAGCCGACAGGCCCCTTCACCTGTCTTGCCCTTCAATGCATTACGTTGATTACCCAGATTGTGTTTTGGAGAGGAGATAGCACGGGTCACCCACAGTGTTATATTCTTGATAGCCTAAAATGCATATGCCAGCTTGCTTCAGTTTCCTTGCTCTAAAGTGAAAGTGTACACTATCCCCAACCAGGTAAGCATCATTCAGTAAGAAAGCGGCAGGGAACCGCAAATTTGGCAACTCTTTTACTGGCCTAGAGTAGGACTGCAGGCAGGCTGACCAGGCAGGACTGCACGTAGGTTGCACACACTACAGATTCAACGGTTACCCATACTGTAAATAAAGTGTATCTGTGCTTGGGACACATGTACGGTAGAGCCACAATCCCTAGAAAGACACAAAGAAGCATCTGGGCCATCAGGTCAGCTAACTCGCACCCTCCACAGCATACAAACTTGCCGGAGGCGGTGCCAGGCCTAACAAGGATGGACGCAGGCACTTCTGGTATACACTATAGCTAGGTGATTGTTGCCTACCACCCTCCATAAGAATGAACGTTAGAACCTTCCAGCTCAAGCTGTTTGCTCGTAGACAAGGAAGCAGGTGGAATGCCAGAAAGATAGCTGCTGTCCTCACTACTAACCATCCACTTTGCATTCAACCCACATCAGCCCTCAGCTGTTTGTCCCTGCAGCAAAGAGCACAGGCCACCCGCCAACTAGTGAAGCCTCAAATCACTATCCACCCATCCAACCTTTTGGCCCCCTTATTAGGATCCCGGAGCTGCCCACCCTGCAGTGGAATTGTTACATTGTGGCACTCTACTACCTCTAGAAGTAGTAGAACCAGAAGCGGACCAACTTACCATGATACCGTCGACACCAACACCAAAGAAAGTCGGCACTGTTCCAGCCAGCACAACCGATCGACTGCCTTGGGACCTGATGGGAGTTACTACCCCAANCGGTGGAATTGTTATATTGTGGCACTCTACTACCTCTAGAAGTAGTAGAAACCAGAAGCGGACCAACTTCCCATGACACCGTCGACACCAACGCCAAAGAAAGTCGGCACTGTTCCAGCCAGCACAACCGATCGACTGCCTTGGGACCTGATGGGAGGTACTACCCCAATCAACCAGATCCTGCAGAAGCCAGCACAGCAGCAGTAGACCGAGCAGAGCCCTCGACTGCCCCAGGGTGTATGCAGCACTGGTAAGCCAGTGACAGCCCTTACCCCGACAACTCACAGGCAGCACCACGCAACCGCAGATTAACGGCCCAGAAAAGGCTTACCCGCCCGAAAACAGACCACCGAAAACCCGAGCCAAACCTGAAACCAGAGCACCACACCGAAGGAATAGAATGAGGTGGAGCAAAGGCCGCAAACGGATGAGTCCAAAACCCAAAGTCAAGGTGGGGGTAGCCACCAAACCTCTGCCCGACTACAAACACCCAGAAGGATGAGCCCAGCTGTGACGTGTGACGGATGGAGGGTGTGATGCTGCAGGCGGAGTCCAAACCTCGAACGGATGAGTCCGAACACAAAGTCAAGGTGGATGTAGCCACCAAACCTCTGCCCGACTACAAACGCCCATAAGGATGAGTCCAGCTGTGACATGTGACGGATGGAGGATGTGATGCTGCAGGCGGAGTCCAAACCTCGAACGGATGTGTCCGAGCCCAAATTCATGGTGGGGGTAGCCACCAAATATCTGTCCGACTACAAACGCCCATAAAGATGAGCCCAGCTGCGACAGTGTGCTGGATGGCGACGTGATGCAGCCTCCCGCTGAACCAACCCAGTGACAGTAGCTACCACCACGAACCTGCCGCATGGACCTTCAAGGTCAGGTCAGCCGCTACTGTGAGACCACGTGGCAACCTACCAAGAACTTTGTGTGGCCGTACCCACGCCACGCGGAGTTACGTAACTGCAAAACAAGTGCAGCCCCCAGACACCAGAACCAGTAAACTATGATTTAGCAAAGGAAAAGTAACACGTAATAAATCAATTATGCAACAAGTAACAGTGAATTATAAATAATTCCAGTGTCAGTGTAAAACTTGGGTCGAGGCTACGATGAAATGGACATCATAACTAAGTAAAGAAGGTAAGCCATAAGAGAATGCAAATAAACTGTAGACAGTGAACCACCTTACGTAATTATGTGTTGAAAAGTGCAATCGATTACCCACATAATGTATGCCTACCCACTGAAGTAGCAAACCTAGGACCCATGGTGTATCCCCGAACTCACCCCAAGGAAAAAGGAAACACACATCTGCATAGTCAAGGAAGAGCTAGAAACAGGTGGAAGCCTGCCTAACAAAAACTGTCTTAAAGTGAAAAGAAAATTTGTGTGACTAGAGTGATTGTGTGTTATTTTTTATGCCATATTATTTTCTTAACTGTAGGTAACCCGTAGGCAATTTTAGTTAGCTAAGTTGTGTATAGGATTTTAGTGTAACTTGCATAGCATAGATTAAGTATGAAATCGCAGGGACATACTTAACAAAAGGCCTTATGCCCCCTCCCTAGAGTCGAACCTGTCACATTTAAAATAAACCTGCCTTGCTAGACATAGGAGGCTACAGAACAAAACTGCTTTCAACACGCCTTCAGTGCCAGGGTGGGTAGAGATAAATGCTACACTCACCCAAGTGAGTTTCGGATAGTAATCACACTGCCTGCCCAGGTGCTCAAAATTAGGTCAACACATATCACTTTCACTTTCCGGGTCAAACTGTAAAACCTCTCTATTCGTAAAAACAGCCCTCAGCTGTTTCTTGTGAGCATCGTGTATTTACAGTTACCCTGAAGGGCGCGGTCACTCACCCGAAAGCCACTTACCCCCTATACGCAACACAACTCTCCAGGGGGTCAAAGTTTTCAGTACACCATCTGCCAAGCAACACGCCCTGGAGAAACAGAGCAACCAGGAAATCCAGCCCACTCCAGCCTCATGCGGAGAGCATATAGAAGGGCGGCGAAGATAGAAGCAAATGCCGCCAAACTAAAAGTGGCAATCGGACATCACCAAGCTACCAAAATTCAATGATACTTCTATGTAGAGGGAAAGAGGAAGAAAGGGGAAGAAAGAGAAAGAGGAAGAAAGAGGAAGAAAGAGAGAGAGAAAGGAAGAGAGAGAGGAAGAGAGAGAGGGAGGAAGAGAGAGGAAGAGAGAGAGCGAGGAAGATAGGGAGGAAGAGAGAGAGGGAGGAAGAGAGGAAGAGAGAAAGAGAGGAACAGAGTGAGTGCGAGGAAGAGAGTAAGAGAGAGAGAGGGGAAGAGAGAGAAAGAAAGGGAGACAGAGAGGAAGAAAGGAAGAGAGGAAGAGAGAGAGAGGAAGAGAGAGAGGAAGAGAGAGGTAGAGGAAGAGAGTGGTAGAGGAAGAGAGAGGTAGAGAAACAGAGAGGTAGAGAAAGAGAGAGAGAGAAAGAGAGAGATAGAGAAATAGAGAGTGAAAGAGAGAGAGAAAGAGAGAGAGAGAAAGAAGGGGTTGGGGGGAATCGGGGCAAATTACATTTGGCACGTAGTTTCACTATTTATTTTCTTTTGCTGCAACTCCGTATCATCACATGAACGTCACATGCCCCAGAAGAGATACGAATCCCGACTGGCCACCACCTATGCCACACCTCGCATCAGATACAGCAGACACCTGGAGAAAGGAATGCACTGCAAGAAAGATCACAATATAAATCGCCCCCGCCAATTACAATCCAGTGAGAAGGGAGACCAATCAGCAACACAAGTGAGTTGCTACTAAGCGAGCGGCGAATACCACCCACACGTGAGGAAACTAACTCTTTTCCAGCCTTCCCCAAGACATCGCAGCCAGTGCAGCACCAACCACAACGGGAGGAGACACTCCCTTCCGGAGTTGCCCGATGGCAGAAGAAACCCAAGGTACCCAGTGGCCAGGTGTATAAAAGGCCCTGCTTTGCTGCAGAACAGCAGTTGATACCAGCACCTCGCCTTAACACCACTCATGCTATGGCTCTCTGCTATGTTTGCTATCCTCCATCTTGTTTGGGAAACGGCCAGTTATCGCCAGTGACCAACGCCGGGCTTCACGCATACACTGCAGTCCCAGAGAGTCCTCCCCCAACCCCCTACACTTGACACTTGCCAACAACTCTCACCACCCCATCTCCCCTTTAAGTATCTTCAGGAAAACACAGCTTCAGTTAGGGTACAGTTGTTCTGATGGCTACCTATTTCGCTGCTCTAGGTCTTCAAGCACGCCCTTCAGGCAGGCTCTTCAAGCCAACAGGCCCCTTCCCCTGTCTTTTGTGTTATCATCTCACCTTCTGTAACGTAATCAGTGTGTTGATTCAAATCTGGAGAGTACGGGTCACTGTGTTATATTCTGGATGGAATAAAAAACGTCTTTAGTCTAACCGCTGACTGTTCCTTCTTGAGTGAACTGTATGTAGTCCTTCCTGGTGTCACCCCGCAAAGGAGCAGCAGGTGATCGCGGTTTGTGAACTTATTTTTTCTGAATCTAAAGTAGGACTGTGGCCTGTCCCCTACTAGAACTTGACGTACATCACTCGAAACACAACACATTAGATGACCACCCATACTGTGGACCAGGTACACAAAGGTACCTGGTGCACACGTATGATAGAGCCCCGACCACTAGCAAGAGACACGACAAAGAGGCTAGATCACCCTTGTCAGTTAACCCATTCCATCAACAGCGTATAGATCCACCGAAAGGAGTGCCAGGCCTGACAAGCAAGAATCTACCCTTTCTGGGTTACACATAGCTAGGGGTATCGTTGCCTGCCACCCCGGTGGGGATGTGAACTGTAGTACCTTTCCCTTGTAAATGCAGTTCACCCACAGAATGGGAAGTAAGTGGAGTGACCGAAGAGCAGCTGCTATCCTCGCCGAGAAACAAGCACTGCTTAATCAATCTTCCCCAGCCTTCAGCTGCTTAACCCCCGTGAACGAGCTCACGGCGCCCATCAATTGTTGAGGCCTCCCCTCACAGTTCACCCCTTAATCTGTTTGGCCCGTTGGTGAAGACCCCCAGAGCTGCTCATCCCATCCCATCGTCCAATACCTCCACCTGGGCTTGTCCCTGGTACTGGGCATCAGGCCAGCCGACAATGCCAGACCTCCGCTGACAGCAGGCCAGACGCCTGCCCTGACATTAAGGAGACAGCCGCTCGACAAAGTCAACGAGCGAATGCCACCGCCGTCAGCCAACCTAGTCGTGAGACCACACCCTGGACCTTCCCCGACGAGTGCTCAACCCACGGCAGTAAGACACGTCATAGGTAAGCCAGCGGCGCTGCTAACGCCAGCCAACCAGCCTAAAACCTAGTCTATCTCAGCTAGACTTCATGCTATGCAGGCGGCTTACCCACCCTACCCTATTCAAGGAAACAGTCAAGGCCATTCGCCGGATTCTGCAGACCCCACCTCATTAAGGTCTGCCCCTGAGCCTGTGTGTCTGACCTGACATGTAAATAAAAACCTTGCGGATGCCGATGTGCCCCAGCCCTTCAGACTGTCACAAGTCAACCCAACACTTTTAATTCAACGTAAAATAACATGCAACTACTTTCCCTCCATTGCCACCAACTTAATTGACTGCAGGACATTCTGTATGCCGATAAAAATTTCAACAGATAGAGGCAGTTAGTGACCTTTTTAAAATTTTGGTTTCTTAACTGCTCAGATAAACGTGAACATTATATAAAAAATAATGATGCATGTGTAACTATATGCCCAGGAGATTTATTTTGTCTTATAGATAAAATTATCTTTCTTGTTACAGTAACCACTGATAAATTTAAAAAATATAACTAGAATTTTTATTCCTTTAATTGCATATTCAGAAATCGGATCACTGAGTTAACTAGAAACGTAATAAAAGTTGTTTACAAAATGTCTAATATCAACAACCATATAGCTAAAGAAGACTTGAAACTCATTTATCGTAATTGAACGAAAACATCTGGCGACAGTGCTGTTATCTTTGAATTCACATGTGAAACTCTATAATTGGCCCATCACATGCAATTTAATAAATTAGCAAATATCAGTTTATGATACATTAAATGTATGTAATATAATCAAATTACCAATATGTACTAACTCCCGATTCTTTTAATAGAGTTTTCAATTACGTGGAATAGTGCAAAATAGAAAGCAGTACATTTACCTGATTTTCATTATACCTAGTAATAAAAAAGGGGTTCTTAAAATTTTAGTAATTGCAAATTATTTATTTAAACATTTTCAAAACTGTTTCTTATACTGGACACTTTCATGTTGGCATTTCACAATCACATGTGAACTTTGTAGCATGGGCCCTAAATAAATACTGTTTACTTTCTCGTCACTGCAACAATGTTTTTCGCATTAGATAAATACTCAGGTTAACAAAAACTTTTGGTGTATTAAAAAAAAATTTAAAGAGGATATTTATGTATCATATCAGTAGTATGTTCAAATTGTAATTAATTATTAAACAAGAAATTTTTTAGAGTATTTTGTAAAAAAAATTATATTTAAATTATTTTTCAATTTATGGTAAGTGACGACTTTAGCGCTACTGTGAATTCACAGCAGAATCGTGCGATACCTGTTGAGAACATTTTTAACTACAATGTATCCTATCAAAAATATATTGACGTTGCAAGGGGGTGAGCTAAAGGTCCAAAATCTTCACTTCGGAACATCCCGCAGTAGTGCCAATCCACTACGAACAGAGTGGAAAACGGTGGAATTTTAGGGCACAGTCACAATCAAGATGACAGTGGCCTCAATCGCGAGCATGTATTTTGTGCTATGTGCACCCAGATGCTTTTATGACCAACATTCACGGGTAATGTTTTTTCACAACAAAAAACTAATATATATGTTTGATGTTTTCGTAAAATATTCACGTATTTTAAGTTCGCGCAAAACACGTATGGGTCGACAATAGGAAATTATGTGGTTCACAGTGAAGTCTACTTATCTTACATCCAGCCGAAAACAAACTACATGAAACTAATTCAATTTTTGTAATAATTTAAAATAAAATAAAAGTTTTATTTTATTTTAAATCATTACACATAGCTATTAGACCTAAACCCTACACAACTGTGCTTTTTTTTCAGACACGTTTTCTCGATTGTGAACCGTGTCATGCTGCAAGCGATAGATCAACATGTGGTTGTATTTATTTTGCAATTGTTTCTTGACATTTACGTGACAGATAATTTGACTAATATTATAGCAGTAATTTTTCTTTTTACAAATGAATTTTAACTACTGTAAAAACCCAAAAATTATTAGACACTGAATATAATTCGACCCCCAACTTTTAAAGGTCAAGCAGTTCAGAAAAAAACTTCAATATGGGTAAAGAAGCCACGGTGGCTGAGCAGTTGAACAGCTCGCCTCCCACCAAGGCAAACCTGGTTCAATCCCCGACCGATTCACTCCGGATTTTCATAAGTGGGAATCGTGCCAGACAATGATGCTGGTCGGCTGGTTTTTTCTGGAATCTCCCGTTTCCCCCGCCCCTTCATTCCGGCGCTGCTCCACACTCACCTGACTTCACCCTCATCGCCTCTCAAGAACTCAATGTTAAGAGCCACCCAAATCTCTTCACTCACATTAATATAGGTAAATATTAAAAATTTCACTAACTTAATTATAAATTAAGATCCCAAAATGTGTAAAAATCATTGTCTTATACACCAGAAAATACTGCAATTCACTGCCAACTTTAGAGAGAGTGAGGCAACCTGTATTAATGCCGAGTTCTACGCAATAACATGGCAATAATTTTTTGCAAAGGTTTAATTTTAAAAAAAAATGCTTGCTTTGCCATGAGCAGTGAGAAGTACCATCAATCCTTCTGCAAATTTTTCAACATTAAAAGCACATCTTGTTGAGACGTGTAAATAGTGTACATTTTTGTACGAGCGTAATTGTGCAAATGACTGATTTAAAACTTTCCACGCTGTGGACGACAGTGGTGTCATCAAGTCAGCAGTTGGCAGCCCTTCTCTTTCAGTTGTTTGTCGTCAATCATGGCAGTAAGTGGCACTATCGGAGGTGCTTGCTACAGCTAAGCTATTTATCGCATGGNATCAAGTCAGCAGTTAGCAGCCCTTCTCTTTCAGTTGTTTGTCGTCAATCATGGCAGTAAGTGGCACTATCGGAGGTACTTGCTGAAGCTGAGCTATTTATCGCAATATTGAAAGTATCTAAATATATGTTGTGCTTTTTATAATCGCTATACACATTTTTGGCATATATCACAAGTTCTGTCCATTCCAACTGCCACAAAGACAACGCATTTAGTCTACGACGCTAGTTTTCAGTGAGTAACAACACTAAAAAATGACTGGAACGCTCCGGCCTGGAGGGTTAAAATGTTAATCCATGAACATAAATGAACTGTATTTATAAATATATTGATAGTGGTTAAAAAAGTACAAGTATTAAGATACTTTAAACAATGCAATAAATAGCCCAAATGCAGCAAGCTGGCCTGATAGCACCACTTACTGCCATGATTGACAACGAACAGCTGAAAGAGTAGGGCTGCCAACTCTTGTCGGCAGCCNAGCTAAAAGTAGAACCAGGGTAGCCAACTTCTGACTTGATGGTGCCACTGTCTTCCACAGCACAGGAAGTTTAAAATCAGTCCGAATCCCAAACTTATACTCGTACAAAAATGTAAACTATTTACACGTCTCAAGGCATTTTAACTGCAAGACATAAGTAATATTATGCTTTGTACCAAGCAATATCTTACCCGACACTTTACAATTCATATGCTTGGATTGATTCACATTATACCAGCTAATCACAAAAAAAAAACAAGCATTCATAATCAAAGTTTTGCATGACAAAGTGTACAAACCTTAGGAAGATACACCTTTTTGAAAGTAATTTTCTTCCCAGCAACTGTTACAGCGATAGGAACTTTAAACACGAGCTCCACTGATTCAACCTTGCTAGGACCATAGTTCCTCATCTGGAACCACACCATCCCACATATTAGTGCATAGAGAAAAAAAATGGGTGCATGTACTTATATACGCGCGTTAGAAATTATACTTCTTTGGCGTGACTAAAATAAGTTTTTATTACGTATGCAAATAATTTATGTAAGTAGGAAAAACCATAAAATGACCGAAGAAAGACATTAGATACAATTAATAAAGGTTGGATTAAAGAACATATGTAAATTAAAATAATATTTATTTTTATGCAGTTTAAAAAATATTAAAATATTCATTGTCATGTAAACCTGAGTCAGATATATTTTAATTAAATTAATCTATTTCCATTGGTTCTTCTAATGGTGATTGAATGGGCATGTGAGTTACAAGCGGTTTGTGATAACTGAAATATGATACAAATAGTCTTGTAGAAACGTTATGCAAATATCGCGTGAATACAGATCAATAGTGGTGCCGTGTCGTGTTGTAGAAACTGTAGGGTCATTATTTATGGATGGATGTAAATCCTCGTGAAATAGTTGATAAGAGGACCAGAATTTTCTAAGCTGAAATTGACGTTAAAGTCTCCACTTAAAATCATCGGTAACTTATCCGCACTTCAACCCATATATGCCTCTCCACTGTTGCATACGGAAGTAGTGTCAGTTTTAAATAATTTTCTTTGACGGACAGCTTCACAATGTCGAATTTCGTTACACGTTGCACAGTAAAATTTTACCCTCAACCCACCAAAAGAAGTATAACTTCAAAAAGCCCTGCAGAAATAACAATTATTGCAACTGCTAAACAAATAACTGCTCTAGTTTCTTTTTCTTCAATATTTACACTTGGGTATGGAACAAGCATGTAAAGGGAGGGGAAGGGAAGGGAAGGGAAAAAACTACTCACTACACACAACAGAGACCGGAAGCCTGCTGTAGCATTATCTCTAGGGACAAAACAGCCATATTTCTTGTAGATTCTTATGTCAACATTTCTCTTGGGAACTCACTGTATAAACAAACGTATCCTGGGAATAATTTTCCTGTAGAAATAATAGACAAATGTAAATTAAAGATACCTCTATACATTCTTTTAGTTTATTGAAATTTTTAATAGTATTCCTCTAGGAAATATTTTCATATCATTACAATTTTAAAACAAGCATGATATAAGTACATAAACCCATAGCTGAATTGATAGATAACACTAACACAGGCTTCAGATCACACATTAACTAGCAAATTATAGTAACATTTGACAGTCAAAACACTGTGAACTCAGAAGGCAATACACTCCACAAAATGTTACAATTTCCAGTTCAGTTTATTACAGTGTCACTGAGTAGCAAAATATAAAAAAATTTATACTATCATTTTTTACTAAAAATGGAAAAAATTAATTAACAAAACCCTTGATATTAATTGTTTAGAAAATATTTGCAAGAAAACTCTGAACCAGTTGACCATCCCAGGCCTTGGACCGGCACCCAATGGGTCGAAAATTATATTGTTTGTCAATATCTTATAATTGCGAGATAGGTAACAGCTTATAAGGGTGTTTGCCTTTTAAAAGTCTAATAGCTCGGGAATGTATTTAAATGCTGAAATATGGAAGGTAAACTTTTATGTTGTGGTTTTTTAAAATCAGTTGTGGGAGGGACCAAGTTTGCCATGGGATATAATTGAGGTACTTCTGAAGGTTAGACTGCTCGAGGTGGTTTTTACGGCTGATATCAAACAAATGAATCGGCAGATTGTTGTATGTCCTAACCATCAGAATTTTCAACTCATTGTTTGGCGCTTTGATGATAGTAGTCCAGTGGATGACTAGCGGCTGAAGACAGTGACGTCTGGGGTTTCTTCATCCCAGTACTTTGCTATTCTAACCTTGCAGCAATTAGCTGAGGGTGAAAGGGGCAGATTTTCTTCTGTTGCTAGTGTCCTTCAGACTTGTATTTATGTCTGTCGAGTCGCTCGTAGCCCTACAACAGGAATCGATTGCGCTACTTGCTGCAGGGGGATTTAAACTGAGAAAGTTTGTGAGCACCCATTGAGCTCTCCTTGACTGGCTGCCCGCAGACGATTTAGAAATCCCAGGGGCACACTCCTTGGACCGGGAAAGTCATGTTGTGAAGGTTTTGGGACCACACTGGGACTCCAATTCTAACGTCTTTTCCTACAAGATCCAAAAAAATTCCAAAAAGGGCACAAAGAGGAATATTTTGTCAGCTTTAGCAAGAATCTTCTATCCCCTTGGGTGGCTATCTCCTTTTTTTATGTTTTCAAAACATTTGATTCAACTTCTTTGGTTAAAAAATCTTGACTGGGATTGAGTCGTTTCAACAATGAACTGCATCTTATCTCATCTATTACTGTTCCTAGAAAGATCACTGGTCCAGTTGGCTCAACTTACAAACTGCACAGCTTCTGCAACAGTTAAGAGATTGGATATGCTGCACTAATTTATTTGTTAATTACTAACTGTGGTGATAGCATTGTCACTTATCTGTTGGCTAGTAAATCAAAGGTTTCACCAGTCAAGACTTAGGCGTTGCATCGTCTAGAGCTCTGCGGTGCCCTGTTGTTAAATCGATTCATCCATCATGTGTTGGAAATGTTTGCCACTGCCTTTACCTCTTCATCCATCCATTTGTGGATAGACTCACAGATGTTTTTGTCATGGACTGACTCTGCACATCATCAGCTGAAAACATTTGTCGCAAATAGAGTGAGAGAAATACAGGAGCTCACCAGATCATCACGGTGGAGACATGTACCTTCTGAGTGCAACCCAACTGACAGCGCATCTCTTGGTCTCTTACCTGCTCAGCTGATAAATCATAATTTATGGTGGACAGGTCCATCATGGTTGCGGGAACCTTCTGAGCAGTCACCTGTAAATCTTACCAGCAAGATTGTGGACTCGTGTTCTCGAACACAATGTGAAGCCTTAGGGTACTTTTGTGCCATTGAATGATGTTGAGTCGCAGATTGCACCCTTTAGCAGCATGGCCAAGTTACTTCAAGTCATGTCCTGTGTACTAAGGTTTGTCTATAATTGTCGTGTCGCTGGGTCACGTATGATTAGGAATCCGAATCCTCAGGAGTTTGGAAATGCTTTGCAGGTTGTGTTGTTGCGTGTGGAGTCTATTTCCTTCCAGGATGAGCTTGCTGCTTTGAGAAAAGGTCAAAAATCTTCTCCTCGAATTTGTAAACTTTCCCCCTTCATTTACAAGGCTGGTCTGCTTGGGGTGGGCAGGAGACTCCACAACTCCGACTACCATTTAAGCACAAACACACTGTATTGCCTTCGTACTCTGCAAGGTATACTCCGGGAACAATTTTGGATGCTGTCGGTCAGAAGTGCTATTAGCCGACTTTTACGTCATTGCTTGCAGTGTGGGAAGGTGAGACCATCCTCGTTAACGCCAGTTATGGGTAACCTGCCATCCAGGAGAGTGTAGTGGATGAAACAGTTCTCAAGGACAGGGGTTGATTATGCAGGGCTCTTTTATATAAAATCTGTTTTATGCACTGATGCTTTCATGGTAGCATACAAACATTTCATTGCACGCAGAGACAGGTCGTCTGATGAGTAGTGTAACTGTGGGACAAACTTTGTTGGAGCTCACAACCACCTGGTTGACCTAAACAAACTCCTTAGGTCACGTTCTCACCAGAAATCAGTCGTTGATTTGTCAGCTCATCTTGGAATCAACTGACATTTCAATCCTCCAGCTGCACCACATTTTGGAAGACATTGGGAAGCTGGTGTGAAGTCATTTAAAGGTCATCTGAGTAGAGACATTGGTGAGCAAATCCTTACATCTGAGGAGCTGTACACAGTGGTGGCCCAGGTAGAAGCTGTTTTGAACTTGAGGCCTCTGTGCCCTATCAGTTCCGATACTAACGATTTCTGTGCTCTAACTCCAGGTCATTTCCTAACGCTTGAACCTCTCGTCACCCTGCCAGAGCCAGATCTTCGTGAAGTCAAAGTGAACCGGCTCCAGTGCTGGCAACTGGTAGAGTGCTTTCATAAGGATTTTTGGCGCCGGTAGCATTGCGACTACCTCCACACACACTCCAGCAGCGATTCAAGTGGCAGCACCAAGGACCCCAACTTATCCCCCAACCAGCATGTTTTAAGGAGAACCACATCCTCTCCTCTGTAGTGACGCATCAAACTGGTATATTCTGTACCATATAAGAAGGCCAGTTTTTGACAGCTCGGCGAAAGTAGCGCCACTGTTTACATCTGACTATGTATCCTTCCGCCATCAGCTGGTCCGTCACATCGGGGCTGTATTTTTTATCAACTCGCTGTCAGCTAATCCACTTCTCATTGTACTGTAATGCTAAACAAATTTTAAGATATTTTAAGACTGACATCTGTCGAAAAATATAAGTAGGTTATAAAAGTAAAAATATAAAATGTTGCAAATAATTAGATATTTGATAACTCTTTTTTAATTTGTCCGAGATAGTGAAATTGGGTTAAAATTTGCGAGACGGTCTGTTGTATTACACTTTGGACATTATAGCTAATATATTCGAGTTGGAAATATGTGACGTGGAATAATGTTAGAATTGCTTAAAAACTATTCACGCATGTCTAACTTTATACGGGAACAAGGAGATGGGTTTCGAGAGAACAATATGGCGTATAATTTACGTGGACGAACGATTACCGGCCGAATATAAATGGCGTGTACTCCAAATCGTTGTGCATGAAATATATGTTACTTTAATAATCATGCAGAGCTCGTGGAAAAATAAAACTATTGGCATTTGTTTTTAAATTCGTTATATATTGCGCAGGAAAGAGGTTCATTTCTGGCTATTAATAGCTCGCAGAATATCCGATAGATAGCGAGTGGCACGTCACAGCGAAGTTTTGAGTAACTCTTTTTTTTGGTCAACAGATAGCGTATTTTTTAAAGTTGATGATTCATATGTTACGGGCTGGAAATATATTTAAAATTCGTGTCATTTCGTCAAGTTATTAGAAAAAATAAGTCAACAATATTATGCAATATTTTTGTATTCTTTTGGAATTAATATCATGGACGTGTTGAAAGCAAGGTTGGAGATGGATGATACGACGTGAAAAAGCTTTCTGAAGTTAGCACAACTTCAGAAAATTTTTCCACGTCGTATCGTTCTATTGTACATTTCATTTTGATCACCTAAACATAACAAAATTATCACGAAGATTAGTTTTTAACACTAACAACCATTGTTTTGTGAGCTTGTAAAATAAAATGTATTAATAAATGCAAGAACTCTTTCTTACCCTCGTATTTTCTGCTTTTCTGATGTGCATCGCCACTCAGAATGGCCGACATAATTTTAACTTTTGTTCGTTCGTGCATCAGCTGATACAGGATTTTGTAAATGGCTCTTTGTTTGTTTCGTATACNTGTTCGTTCGTGCATCAGCTGATACAGGATTTTGTAAATGGCTCTTTGTTTGTTTCGTATACTTCAAGTTGCCACTTACAGACTGTCAGAAAGTGGCCTTCTAATACGGTATGGACCATAGCTCCCCAGGAAGTGATGGTGTTGCACATTAGCTACCGTATGAACTTCCCATGGCCTCCATCTGTGAAATTGTGCCCCCTACTTTCTGAGAATTGAAATCTTCATCTGAAAGTGGGCAGGATGTTTTTTGGAGTATATGGTGTATTGTGGACATAACGTAGGCCTATTTTATTTTAGTTTTGTTTACAAAAAATGTATATTTGCACAAACTAGGTATCAATGTATTGAAATTATGGTTATGCGAATGTGACTTTTTTCTCACGAAACGAAAATGAAAGATATGTTATGAAATTTTGTAACACTGAAACTAAAATGAAAATTAATGTCATAAGAGCTGAGCCTTAACGAAATATTAAAGAATTGCATAACGTTTTAGCAAGTTATTATTCATTATAATAAATTTGTTGCTAAAATCAAAGGAAAAAAATATATCATATGGAGTATTTACCATAGGGGCCCTTGCTTACATTAATATCTTCATTTGATGTAGTTATTTCAGTAACAAAATAATGAAAACTGACAAAATTATTTTACAGGCAACAATTTTCTTTGCTGGTACAATAAATCAACATTCATTAAACACCCATGAATTCATTGAAATAGAGGATTTTCATTTATTTAAAACTTTCGGTAACAAAATTTTTATACAANATTAAACACCCATGAATTCATTGAAATAGAGGATTTTCATTTATTTAAAACTTTCGGTAACAAAATTTTTATACAAACAAAAATGAAAGTTGTTATTTATACTTTTTGTTTCGGTATATCGAATATTCGCACACCCCTAATTGAAATAGTATACATTATAATGGGTTTGCCAAAACAGTATACTATAATTCTCCTGGAACTAGCAAAAATTNCCTAATTGAAATAGTATACATTATAATGGGTTTGCCAAAACAGTATACTATAATTCTCCTGGAACTAGCAAAAATTAGTCTCTCATAAATTGTGCGATATGTCAATAAAAGCGATAAAAAAGAATCTTGGTAGTGTACAACTGCATTAACATAATCTTCACATGCATATTTTTTTTGGCTGCAGACCATAAGGAAGTATAAATACGTAATTTCCATAAATGCTACAGTGAAAATAAGTGTGTGTGTGATGGTTTTTCATAATAATTCTTGTTTGTATCAGGGGTCTTAAACAGTTATTCAATAACACATCAGTGTAAACAACCTTGCTTAGATCAAACAATTGTTGATTTGCTACATCAAATTGCCAAATTAATAATAATTACCAGTTACCATAATCATTAATGGTCCAGCTATATAACTAGGAAATAAAGTTTAAATGAATGACTTCAAATTAGTAGGTGAAAAAGAGTCCAAATAACCACTAAAAGATGGGAATGTGAATCTTTCCAAATTTTGCGTAACATATTTGAAGTATGAATGTGAATAATTTGTAAATTATACTGTTCACAACTATTCAAATTTTTGAATATTCGCGCACACCTACTAACAGGATAACCCCAACACCTTAAAGTGATGACAATTAATGAAACTCATCACAGTAAAAATTTACATCACTGTAATACATCTTTGCTCAATACCTTACCTGATATGAATGTATGTTCGTCAATTCACCATTTGTAGCACTAGATGTGTCGTTCGCTTGGTTGAAATATAATGTGTCTTGGTGGGACAACCTNTCGTCAATTCACCATTTGTAGCACTAGATGTGTCGTTCGCTTGGTTGAAATATAATGTGTCTTGGTGGGACAACCTGAAACACCAAAAAATTTGTCTTTCAACTGTGATTCACTGTCAAGCATCAGCAACACTGCATGTATGACTTTCAAAGTGCTACTGAGAGAAAGAGTGGCAATTGCTGATAAGGATAGTAAAGGCCTAGAGGTGGACCAACAAATGTAAATAGTTATGAAATGAGGTAATAGGTTTTTGGAAATTTTGTTTTNAGTAAAGGCCTAGAGGTGGACCAACAAATGTAAATAGTTATGAAATGAGGTAATAGGTTTTTGGAAATTTTGTTTTATAGCTAGCAATTTGTGTATTTGACAAGAATGTGATGGATAGCCATGTAAACCAGCTGTTTAGTCACAAGAGAAGAAAGTACACTGGAAAGAAACACAGGAAATATTCAATGCCACACATCTGAGACGAACCAAAAAATTGCTTGGTTTGATATGTTTCATAGTAAATCACACCCAAACAAATATTTTAACAAAGGTAGAATTTCATATGTGGATGTGACATCATAGCTGAACAATTGATAATTGCATTAGTACTTTATTTAAAAAATTTAAAAAATTTAAAAATAATTTTGCATTATACATTTTTTGTTTGAAATAATCTTATGGTACAATTTTAAATTAGTTTTAAATATGTATGACAAATCAGTCCATGAGACGTGAGAAAAAAAAGTCAGAAACATGGGTCCTCCAGAATGCAAGTCTCCAANTAAATTAGTTTTAAATATGTATGACAAATCAGTCCATGAGACGTGAGAAAAAAAAGTCAGAAACATGGGTCCTCCAGAATGCAAGTCTCCAATACTTCCTTGAATCTTTACGGCCATATCTGAATATTCTTATCAATACTTGTTTCTAGGAAAATCCTTCAGTTGTACGTATTTCAGATCTTCAGTAATGCTCCAATCTTTCACAAAAGAGCATTTTACATTTGGGTAAAATTCGAAAGAACCATGGGGTTCATACAATTTGTTGCTGAATAAGAAAAACAAGTATTTCCCTAATATTATAGTTAATGATTTCTGCCTCAACGGGTAAATATCTAGAGTAAGGGCTCATATGAAGGAAAGGTTTACAATACAAAATAATGGTATGTACTGATAGAACTATTCATACCAAAGCATACGTCATGGTCACATTGGTGTATTTACTATACACGATAATAACTGTAATAGATGGGAGAGCTAAGAATACATGNAATACGTCATGGTCACATTGGTGTATTTACTATACACGATAATAACTGTAATAGATGGGAGAGCTAAGAATACATGGGAAATTGTAGGGTTAAAATTCATAAAGAACATAAAAAACAGCACCGAAAAAAGCAAAATGAGTAAAATTATTGTTTAGAAATAAGTGCGAAAGAATTTTTCTGCTCAGATAACACAGAGCGCAATTCAGAGATTATAACACTAGCAGTTTCGAGGACGAAATGTTTATCAGCAGAATCTTTGGATCGTTTGGGTTCGCCTACATTTCGATTTTTTTTTTTAACCAGCATCGTAAGTTCCATCGTTTCTTGGAACGAGACAGCATCTATCTTGATCTTTGTCAATACACAACATGAGGCTACTCTGCCCGAATTTCGAAATGCTGTAACTCATTCTCGATGGTTGACGATAAACTGATTGAAGCCATGTCGGTATCTTCCATTATATAGTGGGCAGTCCTTTACTGTCACCGAAAATCTATACTTTTTTTCCAGCACAAAGAACACAGTCTCTTGAAATCCGTAAATACCATGCCCAAATTGACATGGTCGCCGTACATCAGTCGCTAATTCATATCGTCCATTCGATACAGCACCAACACATTCGCATTCTCGCGAAGCAGTTGTTTGGGTATTCGCGAATAGGTCTGGCCGAGGTACACGCAGTCCACGTTCACGTGCCATCCCATGCTAAAATACTCCTAGATGCACTTCTGCTTCTCGCTTGCTACATCATCGAAGTCAAACACTAAATTTGGCAATGCATCGCTCGGCAACACGGCGGTTTTTTTTATCGCTGCATGGGGAAAATTTCACACCATCCACTGCCTGTAGAATCTGGACGAGGCATTGATACTTTGGCTGATGTAATGATTTCGAGTACAGATACACGTTTTCATACCGAAGACCATTGGGTTCCTCCAAAAGGCTGAGAAGCACACCTCTTTATGCAATTGGATGGTCTCATTATGATACACCTTATGGTACTGGGCAACAGCTCACCATGACCAGAGTCACGTGAGAGTTCAGCATCTTCCTCGCTAACTTGTATGGGAAGACTAACACAATGCTTAGTGATATCTATGATTCTGAAACGAAAATGTATTAAGGGAGCCAATTTATAGGTGTTTAGATAAGTTCACCCCGATGTCTCGAAGAGGTAAGGCCATAGGTGGAAATCAGTATCGTCGATACACTGATCAACAATATACTTTTTGAGCTGCACATTCCCAGGTACAAGTTCTGTGGAACGAAGATAGATAAGAGGCTGACACATGGTGACACGGGCATCAACATGCTGAATGAGGCATGGAAGGAACATGACTTTGCCTACTCCCTGAACAAGGATCTACAAGCAAGGTATCAGGCAGACAAGATACTCGCGCAATGGGCCGACGAGATAAGACAATCGTCAGATGTTGGGATCGGAGAGAAAATTGCGGCCTAGGGTGTTTCCAACATGATGATGGTGAAGGTGAAGATTGGCATAGGGGCGAAGAGCTAGCGGAAGGTGCAAGTGAAATGAAAAGTGTTGACGAAGGGAAGAAAAGCATGCAAGACCAAGAAAACTTCTACTGGCGGATTTACCATTGCTTTTGCCTGCATTCGGGACCACAAGTAGTATCGTCCGAATCGTCACCATAGCATCGAACGAACAGAAGCAGTTGTCTGAAGCCCAAAGGCACAATGCAAATACAGAAGCTCTCGACATGGGTAAAAATAACAGCCAAGGCCTCTTCCTATGGTCATACCCATCAGGAGGCAGAAGTGTGCAAAAGTGACGCAACAGGAAGAGGCGATGATGAAATCTCTACAGAAACGACTGCTCACGAATATCGATTTGAAATTGTTTGCGTGCAATTTGAAGATACTTAATTTTTGCAGTGTGTTAATGCGAGATGCTTTGCCCCTTAAACCACATGAGATGAATGTGCTGTAATTAAACTGGACATAACAGTCAGGCCCGGTACTCACTGGGTAACTTATGTAAAACGTGGAAAACATGTAGAATACTACGAATTTTTGGGAATTGGCGTCTTCCACCCGAACTGCAACAGTACTAGGAAAATTTAGTACTGACCTACAACTACAAGATGGAGCAGATGCCGAACACGTGGAACTGCAGACACTTGTGTCTTCGCGTCGTCGTTCGTTTGTACAAGTAATTGAATAAAAAGGTTATACATGGCCTTGAAACCATCACTGATGTCGATAAGGCTTACCTAGCTGGGTCGTAGCTCCAAGCTTTGTGCATTATACTTCCATACACCTGACCTGGAGGGAGAATGGTGTATAAACTTGGTCAATTTTCAAACCTACGATGCAATACCGAACATAGATGAAAAAACTGTAAGATGTATATAATGAAAAGGTCTCCCACGAGGTGGCATTTCCCATTGGCTCTTACGAACTAGACGACATTGCAAGCTACATCAGAGATTTGCTGTCTCCCGACTCAAGATTCGAACTATGTGGAAATTCAAATATTCTGAAAAGTGTAATCAGATATAGTGAAGATACCGACTTTACGAAACCAGATTCCATCGTGCCAATGCTGCGGTTCGAGCAACGCATATACAAAACCTGCAAAACCCACGAATCGTCACGACATGTAAACATATTGACTGTTAATGTGATACGAATAAACTGCAATTTGGCGAGCATCACATATTTCAACGGTAGGCAGAGCAATATGCTGCACCAGTTTTCGCCTATGATAACTCCAGATTTTAAACTGGCTGAGACACCGCAAAGCATCATTTGCATTACAGTCGTCGCGAAGAGAGCATACGAGGTAGTCGTGAATATTGTCGACCAGCATGGAGACTTGGTGATCTTTCGAAACAAAGAAATCATTTTGAGCTTGCATGTGAGATGGGAATAACATTTATGGTGACCAGAAGCAATAAAACAAAGCACCTTATCAAACCGTCTAACATTATGCCGCAGGTAACCAAGGTGTTAACACATGCTAACGAGATTTTCCTTAGCAGCATTGGTTTCGAGTTCGATCACCATAAATATTGACGAGCCAGTCGTCTTTGAAGATAGCATCACGAAAGTGGAACTTCATGCATACCAGCCGTTCCAGATTGGGCTATACAAATTACCATCAGTAATTCGGATAGAAGTTCAGCACCAAGATATCTGCACTCTTCCCTGTCAGTTATTCCTGCGATTTAGGGGAACACTTACGAAAAAATAATGAGCAATGTTATTCTCCACCTGATCATTCTCATCATGTATTTGATCAGTGGTATCGAGGTGGACCAAATAATAGATGTTGGCATAACGACTGCGATACAAAAACTACCTCTCGTTTTCCTTAAACGAGCTGACTGCGGCTAGGGTATAGAATATGACTACAGTCTTGCTATATACCCCAGAGGTAAATTCTAAATCTGTATTACTCTAGCGATGTTACTATGATTCGCTGAAGACTACAGCCACATTATCATCAATTCGAAGCAGATGCCATCCTGGGTATGGGAGAAAACCTCGATACTTTGTAACTGAAGCTGTAGTCTATCGAATGAATTCTGTCTCATGTTTAGCTAAGTACTACAGAACATATCAAGCTGTTGAAGAGTATAGAATATGGCAAAAACATCGATGTGGCTTTCAAGTCGTGAAGTCTAGAGACTTACCCCAGATGGCTTGCAAATCAGCACATCAACTGGATAGTGAAGTCCAGCTTTACCACCGAGAAACCGAGATACATCATCATTGGGCTACAGACTAGAATACAACACAATGTGAGTGTGTGCTGTTTGCTATTCTACACATGTCAAACAGATACTGTGAAATTAATATTTGAATAGTGAAAGTTATCCGTATGTGGATATGAACATGAACTTTGAAAATAATCAGTACCTGCTAGCATTTCAAATGTATGCTCAATTCCAAAATGCATATTATAGGCGCACCTAATCCCCGATACTGAGCCCAGATACCTTTAAGAGTTTGGCCCTGTGCATGGTGTTCGATGTGAGTAAAGAGGACGGTGTATCAGTTCGAATGTGATCGACTGCAGAATCGAACACTACACATGAAAATGTTCCTCCACACATACTGATACTTCACGACCGACTCACATCGTACAGTTGTCGAGACAAAGTCATGAAGACACTTCAGTGAATACTGCAGAGGATATAAATACGATGGTACATATGCAATATCTGTTTAAAGGCTATTCACGGTAAAGTGAACACTTTTGGAAGCCCTCTTGTTTGGTATAATAGTCAGTAAAAATATTTTTTTTTACCCTTAGACATTAACTTCTAAATGTGGTGGGATTAACACACTGTTCTTATTACTTGCATGGCAATATTTATTTAAAACAGTGGTTAAAGGATAAAAAATGGCTGAAAGGAAAAGTAACTAGTGCCTCAAAGTGCTTACTTTACTGTGGACAGCCTATAATCCTCTTTGATGATAGACAGCAACAAGATGTACTGTAATCTGCAGAGCTTCCAGAGCCAAAGTGGCTTCATGCTAAAGGATATCGCAGTGTCCTACTGTTGGACGAAAAAAGCGAGACGACTAGTGACTGGCTGGCTAAGTACTACCACGGACTGGATTGGGACAAAGGCAAGATTCTGTACTATGAAGTGGGAAACATGCTGCGCGACTGCCTGGTGCAGCACACGCAATGGCCGATTAACGTGGCGGGGCCCGAACAGAAAAAATGGCTGAGCAACATGTGCAAAAACGAAGTTGAAATCATCGATATGCAGTTCGAGTACAGCTGTCCTTCGCTGCGCAAGCTGGCGAAACTTTACGACAACCAGCAATGACACATCTANCGAAACTTTACGACAACCAGCAGTGACACATCTACGACAGGTCAGAACCTGACTCGACACGAGCATGGAGGAATGCACAGCTTCTGAGCAAATAGTGTGCCTCGTCCTTGGACCATGAATCGGCCGCCTACGCCTAGATAACATGTTGCCCCGATGTTGGTTCCGAAGAACAATTTTAAAAAAATGAACTGAAACTGAATATTTGTTTGTGTGTTATGGCAGTTATGTTTTTATCTGTACAATACTTAATTTGTTGTTAGTTTTTCCTTTACTCATTAGGCTAGAATTTTTTTTCTTGAAACCTTGAAAATGAACTCTACATATTTCTTATTCAACATAACCNGTGTGTTATGGCAGTTATGTTTTTATCCGTACAATAAATTATGTATGTATAATCATTAATTTGTTGTTATTTTTTCCCTTATTCATTAGGCTAGTATTTTTTCCCTTGAAACCTTGAAAATAAACTCTACACATTTTTTATACAACATAACATATTTGTGTTGTGGCTAATAGTGATGTAGGGCGAAACGTGATGGTATTCGCGTAGATCGTCTGGGGAATATACATAGTCTTTCAGGTTGAAACATGTAGTGGCCGGGTGGGATGGCAGGGAAAGTGGTTGTCATGCAGGGGAAAAGAGGGATGTGGGGTGCAATTGGTGTAAATAATGGCATTTTGTGGGGGATTGGCAGTTTATCGACGGAAGATTATGGATCACCTCGTCTAGCATCAGCCGCTTTGCAAAAGTCTTATTTTGCATCTGCTAATGGTATCTACTGCAGTGCCACCGAATACTTCGGGAGTTATACCAGCAGTGCCATCGACTTCTCCTGGTGGGCTGCCTGCAGTATCATCGCCATAGACATTTTCGGGTGGAGTGAATACAGTAGCATCACCATCGACCTCTTTGGTCTTGTCTTCTTCCTCAAGTATTATCATCTGCATTTTCGGCGGAGGTATCTATGTGTCTACCAAAATTTACAGGGTCTTCGTGAATGTTTGGCATAGAGTCTGCAGAAGCGCCATCCAGTATTTCAGCCGAGGCAACTGCATCGCCAACCAGGCCATCGACATCTGTTCCAGCGACAACTATATGGACAACCACCTCTGCTGAACCATTCCTATGTTATAAGTGTCACTTCTATAAAAAATACCTTCGCTGGCAGCAGCAGTGCCCAACAACATGATAAGCATGGCTGTACAAAGAGCCTCACCCAAATAAAGTTCACATGTTCGAAGTGTGGGGAGTCGATTTTACAGATGGATGTTCTAAAGGCGCATATGAATATATGCAAGAAGTTTCCTCCAAGTATCATAGAGAATAAAACTTCACAGTTATCGGTATAGGATGACCTTCCCGACTTTATCAAACACAATTGTGCCTTAATAAACCCCTACATCTATAACAATCAATGTTTCAAGTGGTCAGTGTTAGTTGGATTTGTTAAGTCATCGCATCTACAGTACGTGGACAAGAGGTATGCTGAGGTGAAACAATTGTTTGATTTTCGCAGACTGGATTTTCCGACTCCTCTACAGCAAATAAGGGTCTTTGAAAACAACAACCCTGGTGTGTCTGTAAATGTGTATTCATTGAATGCTAGGAGAAAAGTGGTTCCAGAATGTGTGACTAAGAACAAGAAACATGAACATATCGATTATCTGATGGTGAAGAACAGAGCGAAGAATATTTCACATTATTGTTACATTAAAAACTTTTCAAGATTGGTGCAATTGCAGATTACTTCCCATGGGTACAAAGTTCATGTCTGCAAACAGTGTTTTAAGCAGTATACCGATTACCCACCGAAATCAGGACTCACTGGGGAACAGTACCTAGCAATACACAAAATAAAATGTAAAAATAAAATTTTTTATGTGCATATGTGCTTCCTCATGTCATTTTAAATAATTTTTATCAAATAAGATTTGATGTGTGTTTTATTTAGTTTTTAAAATGTAATATTAGGTCTTAAATTTTTTAAATTACAATATTATTAGTAAAATAGTAGAGTTCATCACACTCAATGTTTGGAGGAGTTTCTTGTCACCAAAAAGTTTTGGAAATGAATGATATGGGAGCATTCTCGTAGTGGAGGAGAAAAAAAATACTAATACACTTTATAGTGTCCAATACTGAAAAATATATATTTGTTAAATGTGCAATTTGGTGGTCAGTGGGCGGATACAGTTGATTGATATGGGTGGAAGACTAATTGATTATGTAAGGCCAATCATTAATTTGGTGTATATAAGACTGGTGGTAAGAAGTAGGCGGTGAGTGGTTGGGGGCGGTGTGTTGGGCGGAAGGGAAGGGTGAGGCAACGTTATGTTACTTGATTTTTAAGTTTTTTTGGTCATTATCATGATTTTTATGATTTGCTGCGTGAGTGCGAGGTTAATGTTATATGTTTCTCAATATTTAGAACTATTGTTTCGATCTTTTGCGATTTTTTATTTTTGGGAGGGTTGTGGTGAGTGGAGGTGGGTGTTGGTAAGAGGTGATGGGGTGAGCGAGGGGTAGGATGGGGTAACATCATGTTCTTTGTTTTTTAGAATTTGTCTTCAATTTATTGCGATTTTTCTTAATTTTTTGAGTTCAATTTCATGGCACAGGGTCAAGGTCACCATGATTCGATATGGCGGTCGGGTTACATCAGAACATGGCCATATCAGGCCACCAGCTGCCTCGTCAAGCAAGTTGGCAGGCGAATCCTGAATCCCGATCCATGATACCTGCAATCGAAGCCCCATTTTATATTTACAGTGGCTCACATTTATATTCGGTCACCTATGATTATCGCAGTTTCATGACCTTATGTTACATTAGTAATGAAGATAAACATTAATCATATTGCACAATCATTCTTGTGTGCTTTTAATGAAATATAGTGGTAGCCAATAACGGAAATGAGCAATGCAACTTTACAAACAATATGATTTTGTCATCCTATGCTGCATTAGTACGCCACTTTAATATTCGGCCATCATTATTCAAACACAAACATAATCCACTTTGAAAACTAAATACACAGTCTTTTAGTACCTGGTAGCATGGCCATTCTGTTTAATTACTTCTCGCAGGCGTTGTGGCATATTAGAAATTATATTCCTGGTACATTCGGAGCCAATCTTACTCCATCATTCCTTGAACCTTTTCTCGAATTCTTTTCTGGACCTAATTGTTGTAGTACGCAGTCTTCTTTTGAGTTCATCCCAGAGATTTTCTATGGAATTCAGGTAGGGTGATTTAGGAGGTGTGTTAATGACTTTCGGAAAGTTATACAAAAGTCAGCTCTTGACAATGTATGACTTTTGTTTTGGGTCATTATCTTGGTAGAACTTAAACGTGTTCCTAATGCCCAGATTATCATCCCTCTTGTGTAGGTTTGCTGTCAGGGTGTTGAGATGGTCTTCCTTTTTCATTGTTCCATCGACACGTACAGCCTCTCCAGCACCTGCTGTAGATATACAGCCCCAGATCATAATACAACCTACTGTGTTTCACAGTAGGTTGTATGTTCCGAGGTTTTAGCTCCTGATTTGGCTTGCGCCATACTGTTACCCTGTCATCTGAACCAAACACATTCAATTTCGTCTCATCAGCAAAAATAACATAATTCCACCAATTTTCACCTTTGTCAGCGTGGTATTTTGCTAACGTAATTCGTTACTTCTATTTGCTTCATTAATGAAAGGCTTCTTTCTAGATACCCTGCTATTATATCCTGCTCTTCTGATAACTCGTCGTATGGTTTGTGGATGGACGTTATTTCCGCATTCATTGAGTACCTCCGTTGTAAGTTTGCAAGCACTAATTTTCGGACCTTTCTTTATTTTCCTGATTATTAGACGTTCTTCTCTCTCGCTTAGTTTCTTTGGCTGTCGTTTTTGAGGTACCGAATCTATTCTGTCTTCTTTCTGAAACATTCTTATGATGTCTCCGATAGTGGATCTAGGCAGATTCAAGTGCTCCGCAATTTCTCGCTGAGATTTCTTCTTTGCATGGTGAAAAATGACTAGCTGCCGCTCTTCAAACGTTGTATTCCTGCCCTACGTCCCATTTTCCTGACTGACGCAGTCAACAGAGCTACCCAAAAGAACCTCCCAGTGCAGAGAGCGTGCAGGGAATGACACGAAGTACGAACGCAATGTGCATCATGCCTGTGCCACGCGTCCACCACAACTGGCCGAATATTAAAGTGGCGTACTTATGAAGCATGCGAGGACAAAATATTGTGTTTCATCAACTTACACTGCTCGTTTCAGTTATTGGCTACTATTGCATTTAATTTAAAGCACACAAGAATGTTTGTGCAATATGTTTTATGTTTATCTTCATTTCTAATGTAACATAAGGCCATACAACTGCGATAATCATCGGTGGCCGAATATTAATGTGAGCTACTGTAATTGAGGTACCACCTGTTTTTTTATTAGGAACGCCGTGCCCTACTTTAGTAACCATATGTAAAGTAGCAAATACAATCACATAATTCAATACGGCAAACTGTTCTCTTGATATGGTACCTAACACCCATTAGAGGGCTGCCCCTATTCTAACAGTAGAGATGGTTCCTACAACCAGATTTTTTCTCAGTGTCCTATCATCGTGGACTTGAGAGTCAATGTGGGTGAAGCGAGATGTGTATGGAGCAGAGCCGGAATGCAAGGGCGGGGGAAACGAAAGATCCCCGAGAAAATCCGCCACCCTGCGGCAACGTCCGGCACGGTTCCCATGTGTGAAAATCCGGGAGCGACCCCGCCAGGAGTAGAACCCGGTTCGTATTGGTGGGAGACAAGCGCTCTAGCCACAGTGCCGCTGCGGCTCCAATGGCGGCATAAAATTTTTAAATGATCCACGTATTCTCATATACTAGATTCAAATGGCCGCTACAGCCAAACAGATAGTCACAATGAAAAATAACTGCTATAATTTCTTCCCCGTTTTCACTTCTTTACACAACCCAGGTGTTACAATCCGCTACTTTTTTTACAAGTTGTATATCAAAACAAAAAATTGTTGCTGACAAACCGCAGAGATGGATCAAAAGGGAAGGGTGCTTGAGTACCTCCCCTTTTTGAGCTTGATATCACAGTAGTATAAATTGTGATTATACTTGGAATGAAGTACACTGTTGAAAACGCAGTATTAATATAAACATTTTGTATAGCAAAAGAAAATTTTTATAAGTGTTTAGTTAAGCTACCCACTAAGTATTGACAAGTGAAACATTACAACTTTATTGTCAATTAAATATGTGGTTTGAACGTAAGCGTAATGCACGGTGTTCCATCCCTTAATTACAACCCCTGAGTAATGGGTTTCCGCAGTGGCCGTGCGTGAGGTCGTGCTCTCCGGCTCTAGCACTGACCACATTGTCATACTTTTTGCAGAATATTTTATTTTAATCAAAGTTTCAAATATGTAGTATTATTGATACACAATTGGTGCTATTTTCTTCTAAAAATACAATACAACTCGGTTAGAGATCAGTTTTGTTGCCAGAGATAATTATTTGCAGTTTGTTTTGCATCATGCACACCGCCTCAGTGCTCTACCCACCGCTCCTCCAGTTAGTTCCTCGCGCTGGCCGGAGCCGCAGAGAATCACGGGAATCTCGCCCTTAGCTACGCCTGCTTCTTGCTCCCACAGCTAACACCCGGGGACAGGAAACTCAACAGCGCTGCGAGCTCGCTGTTGAGTTTGAACGCGTCGCCGAAAAACGTTCTAACAAAACTCGTCGTCACTCGAAAACTATCCACTAAAATAATTTCAAAATTTTACTGGAAAATCACTAATAGTTTGTAACCATGAGGCAATCGATCTTTTCTTTACTGAATATATTTTCACCGTAAGAAATTGTAAAACAATCGTCTGTTTTGATTATATTTCTGGACGTGCACAGGAAAGAAATTAGCAAGCGAGAGATTTTTGTTTTAAGAGATACATGAGTGATATGTGTACAAAATGAATAATAAACAACACATTTTATTTATATGCCCCTCTTAAACAATTGCCTCTCGTGGTTTCCTTTTCACCGTGTGTAGAACTTCGGAAATATTTCAACCGTACACGAGAGCCCAGCTACGAACTTTCTGCTTTCTGTTATNAAACTTCGGAAATATTTCAACCGTACACGAGAGCCCAGCTACGAACTTTCTGCTTTCTGTTATCTCCATTACACTTATCTAATACTGTATCTGTATAGAGTTTAAATAATAATGCTAATTATCAGTNCTCCATTACACTTATCTAATACTGTATCTGTATAGAGTTTAAATAATAATGCTAATTATCAGTCCATAGATATTTACTCCGCAGCAAATATTATTATTAAAAGCAAGAATCACTAAGAAAACAGTGCACCTATGCATATTTCGTTACGGCAATACACAAGTTACTTTCGATTCCAAATTACACTTGCCTCATCCAATCATATTCTCCATCCACAGTTTGTAAAGTTTTCATATGTCGCAGTTTGCGAGAATTGTTGTCTTTTTACAAACATTCATACTGTGCATGCACTTATTCATTATTAATTATTACACATAAAATATAGTTATCGGAGATGTTTTCTAGATTTTTAATATTTTTGCGTTTGATGAGTGATTAAATAAATACGTGTACTACGTTTTTTCCACCCGTCCACGAATTTGATCCAGTCAGACCCGGCGACCACAATTGTTAATGTAACGAACAGAAAAGTTAGTTTTGGCCGGCGCTGTTCATGACGAGACTCAGTACCCAAGGACCGTCGGTGTGCGTAAATGATTCGTAAATCGTGCGGAATGCTACTAGTCTGGGCTGTGATGTTTCATATAGCTATAGCCGAGCATGGACCCTATAGTTCTTTTATTGTGATAACTAAACAAGTTCCTTGCAGACTACAGCATTCNTAGCTATAGCCGAGCATGGACCCTATAGTTCTTTTATTGTGATAACTAAACAAGTTCCTTGCAGACTACAGCATTCATTAGATATTTTTTGTTTGAAACACCTGAAACCGCGAATTTACGTGGGTCTTAAAAGTTTCCATTTATGCTACATTAACTGAAAAGCTCTTCTCAATTCTCTTGTACAACGCCAACAAATCCAGCATGTATTGATATCGCTACCAGATTTAGGCTCAGAAATATCAAGCCTAAACGGTAGCTTATGTTCTGGAATGAAACGAATTTCTATAATTAGTGGAGCTCTTGTTCAGTATTTAACTATCGGTACAGTGCTTGTAGTTTTATATTATTTACTTTTAATTTACATGGCTACNGAGCTCTTGTTCAGTATTTAACTATCGGTACAGTGCTTGTAGTTTTATATTATTTACTTTTAATTTACATGGCTACTCAACTTTGTAAAAAAACATTGAATGGAGAGCAGCTTTTATAAAATGTTAAACCACTAGGTTTACTCGTAGAATAATAGTAGTATAGAGTTGATAATCCTAAAANGAGCAGCTTTTATAAAATGTTAAACCACTAGGTTTACTCGTAGAATAATAGTAGTATAGAGTTGATAATCCTAAAATATACAGATTGTAACTAACAGATCCGTAGAACTACATAAATACCACCAAATTATTTATTTATTGATTATTGCTGCTACATTTAATGAGAAAAGGCCGAATGGTATTACAAAGGTTACAAAAATATTTTTCTATGGCTCTGAGTTATGATAATTAAAAATAATGCTCAAATTCTGGTTCGCATTTAAAATTGACTTATTTACATTGCATATCAATTAATGAATTATCCTGCATACTCTTATATCTTTGGAAGAAAGACAGTGTGGCGTGAGTTCTGATAATTGTCAGTTCTACCACACCTTCGATGTGCAAACGAGTATTGAATTTGGTGGCAGAGTGAATATTGCTGTTATCAGTGCCGACATCTCACATATACAAACTGTTGCAAATACGTTTCCAGCTTCTCATAAACCAGTCAGTTATTAGAATGACGCCCGGCTTTATCTCTGTGACTCCACTTCCAGTCTGTCTGATCCCAACGAAATAAAGGATGCGTATTGTAACATGTTATGGGCGAAATGTGTCGCGAGGTAGTTTTTTAGAGTAATAACTTGGAGTAATAGTACATTTGTGAAATTAAACCAGTTATATGATCAGACATTCAACATAAAAAATATGGTTTTTGTAAAGGTGAAACTATCGGACGCACCGTAATGTTTATGAGATTAATTTGAGGTTGATAAATTTGATAAGGTTGATAAAGTTGATAAGGTTGATAAGAAAACAGCTGGATAGGCAAACATTTTTTTTTTAAATGTGAGTCGATGACTACATTGTAGCCCACTAAATGTCATATTTTCAGTGGGGGGAGGGATGAAGTGATATCTACTTGCACAGACGCTGGGGAAAAAGAAGAAAAGGAGTGGTGGGGGGAGCTGGCTACATCAATAGCACAGGGCTTGTTTCAACTGCCGGCCGCCACTGGGTTTCTGCATCCGCAGCAGCGATAAGTTAATTCTTATTTTTATGTATTTGTTTGCATAAAACAAGAATAAACTAATAAAATAAATATTCTTCAGTATCCATAAATTAACACATAATTTTAATAGGACACAATTACATCACGCATCTCTGCCAATTTTTCCAAGGAGCAAGTCAGTATGAATGATAGTTGAAATATACTCAGCTAAGAGCAAGAACTTTTCAAAGGCTGGTTTCAAAAGTGCTCAGTTAACCACGAACGAACTATAGAAGGTCGTTAGAAGGCTGTGGTCTGCTCTTAGGTTTGGTTTAGTCTACTCACAAGATAACTAGTCTCCTCGTGTAGGAGTTTGGCAGAAGGACAATTTCTCTCTCGAGGCGTGCTCATGTTCTAGAGACGTCTCTAAAGCTGGCGGTAAATGGAAATATAATTTTTATATATGTTTGTAAAATTTACGTTTATTAAAAATTTTAATAAATACTTGCCCCTGCCAAAATACTAACTATTACTTTTACTTTTGAACTCCTATGCACGCTTTCAGTTGTTTTTACGCAAGTAAACAGTAAAAATACAGACATGCTTATATTAGTAAATATAAAGGAACAAATTTAAGGGCTTAACGAACATAGCTATCATCAAAAGGAATTTTTCGGTTATATTGTCACATTTAAAAAAGGAATATGATAATCGAAAGTTTTGTTAAATATGGTTTTTACGACCAAAAATTAAACAACGTGTTCATATATTTAATTAAATTTCCACTTTAGTGCAAGAAACGAAGATTATCATTTGCAGAATTTCAAACACAAAAAAATCTAGAATTTTACACAATAAAATGTACATATATTTGAGACACTTGCAAATTATCCAATTTGTTTGCACACAGAACGGAAAAACTCCGTTACATATGCAACACCAGTACCATCTGGTACGAAAATTCTTATTTTCCAAACTATTAGCATTGAACTTTCCCGACTGAGTTGAATAAACCTTATATTAGGTACGTAAAAATGAATTAAGTATCGATTAATGGTAAGGTGCATCATCAATGATGATACAATTATAAAAAATTCTTATAATTTCTGCATTTCAAATAAAAATGATAGCATGATCAAGAATATAATTTGGGTGCTTTTGCAGTTCTCAAAGCAAAGTAAATAAACGATTTTAACATCAAACCATTGCTCAATATCCTATTTTTAAAGTCGACGACTACAAAAATATTAGCTGTTCAAGAGAAACTTTAAAAATTATATTTAAATTCAATATATTATTTATGTTTACAATTTAATATCAAATGTAACATGGTTTAAAGCTTATTAATAAACTCTCTCAGGTAATCGTACACGTGAAACGCATTTCAATTTTTCGGACTGACCAGAGACTAGTGCACGTATTCGTTTTGTACCATAACTGAAGCGAAAAATTCGCTAAAATATGATCACGTTAATAAAACCAATGCGCTGCATGGCAAAGGGCAGTACGATTGTAGTGCGAAATCATAACTAAAAAATATTTAGGTTTCATGAAACAAAATAGAACTACGAACACAAGTATTTTTCATTAAACAATAAACTTTAAAATAGGAAATTTAAAAAATAAAATATCTCTAGTGCTTTGCTAAAATGATTGTTCATCTTGAGCATATAAAAACTATGTAATAATAACTGAAAAGATGTAATATTAGTGTTACGGCAAGCTAAAATGGTAGGGAGTCGATTATTCAACACTATGTATGTATATGATATCAAGAATGTTTCTTCAAGCTGTAATACATGTAAGCTCTGCAGACGCATCTCGTTATTTAAGGTTTTCGAAATCTGGTACTGCGAAAAAATTAAATTTTGATTTCATGTAAATGGATTCTCCGTGAGACAATTGAAACAGTCCTATTTTCGTATAGAAAAAAAACTTATCGTTCTCTATAATAAAGTAAATCTTGTGATACAAACATTTGCTCCAGGTCCAGCAGAACGGGAGACGCGATGACAACTCCCATGATCCAGGATGGTACAGTCTATGATCCAAAATCTGAGCAGGGTTTTGTGCCAAACTCGATGTGCAGCTCTGTTCCCGCGTGGATACCTGCATTGTCTGTCGTGGGAGGCTTCCTCGCCTGTGCACTGATTGTAGTTGCGGCAGTCTTTGTTTACAAGGTAATGAAAGCAACTTTCTAGTAGTACTCGTGCAGTAACGCAGCTCGAGAAACCTTCTATAGAAATACAAGTCTCCTTAGGCACTATTGTGGTGGTAAACTACATCAGTACATCCTGTTCTGATACCAACCTGCATTAGTAGCAGGTTGTTCTGCCTACATCGCGATCTGGATATACATCTCAGTAGTGTATAAATGGGGCTAAGGGGACAATGTATTTTAAATGTGGGAGTCTGTGGCTGAGGCTGGGAGTCCTCGTCTCGACTCGGAAGTGCTCGGCAGGCCTCGGAAGAACTGGGCATCCCTACTTCGGTTACACTCGGGATTGCTGGCCTACCCCGAAAGAGCTCAGTGGTTATGAACACTAAACCTTAAAGTATATATTTCTGTCTCTGGCAGCCATATTGCTTTCCTATGCATAGGGTACGCCAAATAGAATATCGGTATTTATTATCCTATTTTAAAAATTATTTTTCATCTAACAGAGCACCTACCCACAAAATGTACAAGGTGTAACTTTTTGCTAAGTATTGTTATACGGTCTATTAATTGAATATTTAAAAAAATTTAATGAAATTACAAGGTAAATTTTTTTATTCAAATGAAAAAATTAAGAGATATTAATATATTTGTTGTGATACTGTGCATCGACTTTTGCGAAACCATGCAGGACTATTTCTCCCTCTGTGTCTTTTTCTTTATCTCACTTACTCTCTGCCATTCCGTCTCTCTTTTTCTTCCAGCTTCTCCATTCACACCAGTTTACCATCAAATACATATATTTTACTTTTAAAAATTTTATTCATCGAGTTGCCTTTTTAAATTCATGAAGATTTCCCTCTGTATCTCTTTTGCTCTCTCATAATTTCAGCTTCTCCATTCAAGACAGTTTAGCAACAAATATATAAAATTTACTTTAGAAGTTTTAATTCATCGAGTTGCCTTTTTAAATCCATGACGATAATTCGTGCAGTCTTTTATACGTAATGACTGTCTGAATAACTTAAAACCGACCACCTCTCTACTTCGAGTCGCATTGTAAGAATAGTATGGTTCCCGATGTCCACGCTTGTTAAGACATACATGTCCAACATTAATAACCTAAAAGGTATGCACAAGAAAAAAAAAACCACAATAGTCTCAATCGAAAATTTTATTTCAAGTTTAAAATTCTTACAATAGCACATGAAAAATAATTTCCAAGCATTTACACCATAGGTAGCGAAACGTCACTAGCAACTATTGCCTGTAAGAATAATACCATCGATTTTTTTTTAATGCAGAGGAGATAAAGAGTCATATGCAAATGCTTTGCGGTTGGCACTTAGGTGTAAATGCACACTGCGGAAGTGCATGAATGCTAAAGTTTATTTATATTTCCCCATACTTCCATGCAAGCTTTCCATGTATTTGTTTAGAAACAAGCAAGGAGCATGGTATCCCCCCCTCAATTAAGGTGTATATTTAAGAGTTTGCTATGTTTCATGACATAAAAATTTATATAATTTAGTATAAGGACACTTTAGCATAACCAAATGTTAGATGACCACATAATTTTTAAAATAGGATAATAAATACAGATATTTGATTTGGCATACCCTATGCCTATAAAAGTAATATGGCCGCCGTAAACAGACATATATGCTTGAAGGTTTAGTGGTCGTAACCACTGATCTCCTTCGGGTAGGCCAGCAATCCCGAGTCGGGCCGAAGTAAGGGTCCCCAGATCTTCCGAGGCCTGCCGAGCACTTCCGAGACAAACCGAAGTAAGGATCCCCAGATCTGCCGAGGCCTGCCGAGCACTTCCGAGTCGAGCCGAAGTAAGGGTCCCCAGATCTTCCGAGGCCTGCCGAGCACTTCCGAGTCGAGCCGAAGACTCCCAGCCGCAGCCACACATTCCCATTTAAAATACATCGTCCCCTTAACCCCGTATATACACTACTCATCCCCGACCATGCATATATACACATAGCATCACAGTTATGTAGTATGTAATAACATCAGTGTTAAGTCTGTTTCATTTCAATTTTCAGAAATCGTGCTAAACGTTACTTGCAACTACTTTTCTACGTGTGATCCGCAGAACATCAGTTCTTAATAATATACTAAAATAAAAACTGAAAATTTAAAGTAGTTGATATTTAGGAGAAGGCTGCTAAAGAAACACCCGCAATGCCTGTGCATATCTAGCAAATGCGCTTTTACAATATTTTCTTCATACTTAATTATATGCTTTAAGATTATTTTTATAATTCATTTCTTAGTGCCCATTGACCCATAAATTTAAATTTATATCTACTGACGTGGTTTTGAAATACTGACGTTACAGCTTCAGCTCCCATGTTAATGTTTTTTTTTATTATGAAAACTGAAAAAAACTATCAAAGGTTGATAGACGAAAGTACAAATGAGTAGTGATTTGTCTTTCGCGCATAGAGGTCGCGTTGTTTAGCATAAAAATGTCATCATATATATATATGTAACCATAATAAAAAAAATTTCAAATAATTGTCACCTGAGACCCTTAACTTATTTAAGAGCAATTTGATCACATTTCTTTATTTATTTACAGTTGAAAATTATTATTCACACTGCTGGACATGAAAATCGCAACACCCACAAGATATAATCCATTAACTAAGGGGCACGCTGAAGTCTGTATAGATGGATGCAAAAACAGTCTAATTACCTGGCAGAAAAGAGATCTCGCCCCTACCGAGCAGCTAGCGTATTTACGACTTCGGGAAGTCATAAAATTAATCCCGTGGTGCCCATTAGTGACAGTAGAACCGAGAAGGGACCGAGGTAATAAATCAGACAAGAATGACAGGCCGCAGGCGTGCGCGGAGTTTAAAAGAAAGGTGGAGAGTGAAGACCCAGGAAGAAGGTGACGAGATAAGGACAAAGTCATCCCCAAATAACACAAAAACGCATATCGAAAGCAGGGGGGAAGCGAGGGAGCAGTGCAGAGCCCCGCAATGCCAAGGCACAGGACTATACATAGTACAGTGCCGCAATTGCCAGCGGCAGCAATGTAACCAATGTATCGGCTGGCCAGATGTTTCCCGGCCGACGCGAGTAATGGGGTACCAGTGCCTTGATATTCAGGAGCTGCAGACACAGTGCGACCTCCTGAATGGCCCGGGGCACAACACGCACCTGACTCGGTGTGCTACCTGTACACAGGTATTCCACAACATATGTACAGGGTGGCCCGAGGGGGCCGAGGGTACGAGAGGCTGGGTATACCAGTGCGGGGTATGCCAAAAACGGACAAGCCAGGAGCTCCCTTCAAACACGGACCAAACCCGGGGCACCCGGGCAGAGGGAGGACAAGGGATAGTGGAGGGAATGGTCCTGCTGGAATTCGCAGGAAGACCCCACGAAGATCCCGAACGATTCGTACAGAATTGCGAACACAAGTTCCGGATCGGTGGTGTTCCCATGAAGCGGTGGGTGCAGAAGGCACGCGAGCAATTGAAACAAGCCGCCCTCAGCTGGTGGGACAGGTATGGGGCGTTCATAACGACGTGGGAACAATTCGCTGCCCGCCTGAGCAGTAAGTTCGCAGGAGAAGAGGTTATAACTGGGCTACGAACCGAGTTCTACACCCAGCAACAACAGAACGAGGAAGAAGTAGAAATCTTTTTTAGGAGGAAGGCACAAATGTATGCATGCATCGCGCCAGAAGGAACGGAAGCGGAGGGAGTTTGTATAGTTACGAGGCTATTGATACCGGCCCTACGGAGTGTCCTTCGCCATCCACGGGCAACAGGGATAGTGGAACTCGTGGAAAGGGCGAGAGAGGCGGAGATCGATTACCAGGAAATGCCCGCAGTAGGGGTCGGGACCCACCTCCCCACGCGCCCTCCTGCCATCCGCCCAGAGCGGACAATACAGAATCACCTACCCAACAAGAGCGAAAGAAGAAGCCCACCCCAGTGCTGGTACTGTCCCGAGAGGCAACTCCACCGTGATTGCCCAACCATAAAAGCCCGGATAGACACCGAAAAGGAAAAAGCCACCTGGAACTCCCCCCTTGGAACAGGGTAGCCGACTCACCAGAGGCGAGAGTCGGGAAAAGCCCTCGCCGGGATCCCGAGCCACCCTGCGTCTTCGGCCTAAATAAAAGGGTGAGGCAAATATGCATTGTGGGCGACCCGGAATCATGCACGCAAGCCCCGTGGAATAGAAGCCCGGATTAATAGCCATTCTGTTAAGGCGGTCTTAGACACAGCCGCAGCCGGCAACTGTATCAGAAACCAGCTGCTGACACCAGAACAAAGGAAAGCGATGCAGAAGGACGACCGATGCGTCCAAATGGCCCAGACGGAATCCCGACTGACAATAGAGGGAAAAATCACCTTGCCAGTATACACAGGGGTAGCAACAGTACCAACGGAGTTCTTCTGTGCCCCAAAGTTAGCAGAAGAAGTAATCCTCGGGCAACCATGGCTGTCGAGCCAAGGCTGTATAATCGACTGCGGGCAAAAGCGATTATACTTGGGCAGGCAGGACAGAATGGCTGTAAAATGGGAGGCTCCCATAAACACGGAAGGACCGAAGTCACCACCGCCAGGGCACATGGGGCTGCAACTAATTAAGTTCCGCGAGAACAAAGGACTGCTACAAGACCTACAGCAGGCCGATCCCGCACTACTGGGGCTAATGGAGCGACACCCCGACCGATATGAAATAAGAGGCGGCGTAGTCTGGGCAAGGGCCCACCCACGAGCCGATCAGTGGAAGGTCTGGGTCCCCAAAGAGTTACGACCCAGCCTCTGCGAGCACCATCACGATCATCCCCATGCAGGACACCCCGGGGGCCAGGAAACATTAAGGGCCCTGACCACCCGATACACCTGGCACGGAGTCGGACGGGAAGTCAGGGAGTACGTAGCCAGGTGCCGAACATGATGTGCAAACAAGGCATACCCGGTGCCGAAGACACAGTATACGCCCAGATGACCTAAGGCTCCATGGACGCACATCGCCACGGACATTATGGGCCCCTATCCTAGGACACCCAGGGGAAAACGATACCTGCTCGTCGTAACCGACCAGTTCTCCTGGTGGACGGAAGCATTCCCTGTACCTAATCAGGAAGCGGGCATGATTATCCGACAAATGGAGCAGGAGGTTTTTCCCAGGTGGGGGTTTCCAAAGTGCGTCCTAACCGACAATGGCTCCCAATTCACCGGCACAAAATGGGTGAAGGTGTGTGAAGCATGGGGGGCGGAAAGCTGGACGACGCCCGCATACCACCCCCAGGCCAACCCCACCGAACCAACTGAGTTTACTAAGTGTCATTAAGCAAAGGATATTGGTGCGGGGGCAAGTAACATTTATTTATAAGAATTACAGTCCTATAAATATATATATATATATACTATTTATTATTTTTATTTTTATATGTTGGCATTTAATGGGTTTTTTTTTACAATTTCCAAAGAAATGACTTAAGAGAGCATCAGAACAGAAAGCCGCTATCTCACCTTTGTATAGTTAACTATTTGTTGCCAAAATGTGAAGATCTGGTGCCTGTTCAATTACTCGCCCAACAAATTTTTATTTGTATTCTGTACAAAAACCATCGCAAATGTTTTAGCTGTTATTATAATAAAAGGTATTTACGGTTAAAACAAATTACATATTTTGTCAATCTGCAAAATTTCGAGGAGGTGCTATAAATTCCATAAGTATTTGGCAAACCATTTTTTTTTTTTTGGGTTTGCTTAATTTAATAAATGCACATAATGTTATTTCGCATGCTATTGGAGCACTCGTGTTGTTTTAATGTAAACAGGTGTAAAAACCGAATTAACACTTCCATACTTCTGTTATGTTTAATATCGGCAAATTAAACTAACGCTTTAGTGTTAATTATTTTGTAAAGGAGCCTGTAAACCATGTGTTGTGGTTAGCATTTGTGGTGTAAATTGAAATTAACACCCAATGATGGTCATGGTACCTAGGGTTACTTGTGTAAATATCAATTGTTGGTCAATGGTAATATCAGAGGTACCAAAGGCGACGCGAGGTGTCTGTTGAGCACGAAGTACAATAAAGCTCACCTAGGATACGAGGGTAGGTGGCGAATCGAGGCCCTCGGCCGAGTTGTAAATGGTTATCGTGTAGTGTCAGTGTGTACGGAGATTGTGAATAATTTGTTTTGATTTTGTGGAAGTGTGTAAGGAAATTGTGACTAATTTGTTTGAGGAAGTGTTAGTGTGTAAGGAAATTGTGAATAATTGGTTTTGTTTTAAGTGTTAGTGTGTAAGGAAATTGGGAAATATTTGTTTGTCAAGGGTTAGTGTGTAAGGTGTAATTCATGACAATGTATAAAGTGCTGAGACAACCCCCCCTTCCCAGCACCCTGAGAATCAGGAGCAGGTACAGACACTTTTCCCCGGGGTTTTTCGGCCTGCGATGTTATTGACAAATTGTAAGAGGATGTTAAACCTCACAAACTGGTTTGTGATGCAGTAAGCCATAACTTTCCCCAGTAGCACAACGGAGTCAGGCGGGGATTCAAGGTCAATAGCGCGAGGAGTGTGGAGTGCCGCACAACAGAGAAGCAGAAAGGGGGGTTGCCCCTCTCTGCTCCTAACTAGGTTGGAGGCAGAAGAGGAGAGGGAGAGAGGGGAGACCGCCCCAGCTGTCCCACTACCTACCGACAACACAGAAGCAAGCACGATGCGAAAGCCCAGAACCGCATCTACCCCAGATACCAAACTGTAAGACGTAGCAATACCAGAGTGTGCCTCTGACGCAACAGCCAGTGGGGAATTGTCGCGTCTCGCGTCCCGAAAGATATTTTTCGTCAGAAGGCACACTCTGTCGAAACTCGCAGGCTGGCTACCGCAATAAATATTAAGGGTTTGCGAGCAGTCTAGAAGAATGGCACCAGGATTCCAAGGTGGAATGAACATGTGGTGTAGGGGCCACTTGCGGAGGAAGACAGACGCAGCTGCGCCTCGCAGCTACAAGGGGACGCTAAGCTCACACCAACAGCTGCGTCTCTCCCGAGCCGGCTAGCGCAATGAATGATGAGAGCTATTGGCGAGCGTGCGAGAATAATAGTGACATGATATCCGGAGGCAGAAGGAACACATGCACCGACCAAGGGGGCCACCAAGTGTCCCAGCACGTGCAGAGCGGAGCAGTAAACTTTGTTGCCAGAATCGAGGGACGACGCCGGGCCCATGTGCGGGTAGCCGGAGCTCCGAACACGTATTTACAACCCAGAGGACGCGGCGGTCAGCCCGGCTACATGCAGAAATGATGCGAGTTTAATATGGCGAACGAGCTTACAGAAACACGAGGAAAAGGAAGAAACGGGGCAGTCGGCCGATGTGAAGCGTGGAGTGCGGAGTGGCGCCGGGAGGAACGAGGACGAGTGAAGGCATCGAGACGTCAACACCGGTCGGCGAGGAACAGACGCAGCCCAGGCATCGCAGCCCATCCACCGAGTGACGGAGCGGTCCCGAGGTCGCCGGCTGAGAGATGAACCATCGCCTCGAGACAGCTAAGTAGAGACATACAGGA